>OX608080.1:77547048-77620853 GCA_951509765.1 Sphenella marginata | reverse complement strand
GGACGGACAGACGGACAGACGGACAGACGGACGGACATGCCTTAATCAATTCCTCTTTTCAACCTAAGAACTTTCATATATGGAACTCTATATCTAACTCGATTATTTTGTGCCGTTACATAGTACCGTTATGTGGACAAAATTAATATACCCTTGTACTAGTACTAGTACGCTGGGTATAAAAAGGCATAATTTCGCACAAATGTCGATTTGTGGAGAAAGTGCTTCAGCCGATTTACAGTCTAGTGAAGATTGGAAAAAAAACGTTTTGCCAGATTTAATCGGACAATACCACGAAAACGATATTTTTAATGCAGATGAAACGGGCATTTTTTTTAAATGTTTACCCAATAAAACATTAGCCTTTAAAGGTCAAAAATGCTTTGGTGGCAAAAACAGCAAGGAGAGAATTACCGTTATGGTTGCAAGCAATATGAGTGGTTCAGAAAAGTTGAAATTGCTAGTTATCGGCAAGTCAAAAAACCCACGTCGTTTTAAGGGTATAAAATCACTTGATGTGGACTATGAGTACAACAAAAAAGCGTGGATGACAAGTGAAATTTATGATAAGTGGCTCAAAAATCTAGATAAAGTCTTTGTTGCTCAAAATAGAAAAATTCTACTGTTCGTTGACAATTGTCCCGCACATCCTAAAAACGTACAAGCAAATTTAAAAAACATTAAACTGCAATATTTTCCTCCTAATCTGACGTCTGTTCTACAACCAATGGACCAAGGGATTATTCAAAATCTTAAGCAACATTATAGAAAACGAATTGTTATGAAAGTTTTGGCCCATATTGAAGAATCAACTCCTACGACTGTGTCGTTACTTGATGCAATCAGGGATCTAAACAAAACCTGGAATCTGGATGTAAAACCACAAACAATCAGTAAGTGTTTTAGAAAGGCTGGTTTTGCTAAAGATGAGTTAATGCAGAATGCTACTACGGATGACTGGGATGAAGAAGACGTTCTTCCATTGTCTGAATTGAAAAAAATTTGGACAACATATCGAACGGCAATGGGAACCGATAATGTGTCGTTTGATGATTACGTCGATATTGACGGTGGTGTGCAAACAATGGGATTCCCAACAGATGAAGACATTTTAGATAGCGTCATGGAAAATCTAGTTCCTTCTGGAAAAGGTAAGTCTAAAGTAAAATTTGCAAAATGTAGCATTGTTCAACACAAATAATCTATTGTTTCAGACTTAGAGGAGGAAGTCTCTAGTGATAGCGAGGTTGAAACAACAACTGAAACTATACCCACATTTAATCAGGCGTATTCTGCTATCCAGACCCTAAGAAATTTTACTTCGTCAAAAGAAAATGTTCCCAATGCAGTACATGCGTCAATAAATGTAGTGGAACATTTTATAGAGAAAGAGAAATGGTCCGTATTTAAACAAAAAAAAATTACCAATTTTTTCCAATAAGAATTTATATATGTACATTTATTTATATACTACAAACTCTCTTCTTAAATAAATATGTACATACATACATATGTCAATAAATTTTAACTCAACTTAGTGTGTTTTCCTTAATTCGAATTTTCCGTAACTCGAACTCTACTTTCTGTCCCTTGGACATTCGAGTTAGAGAAGTTTCACTGTAGTTGGTCATGAACGCATTCATACTTAGATGTATTTATGTATGTTAATTCTGTACAACAGTACTAATTAAATCTAAATGACTAAAAGGAAGTCATGCAAATAAATGTAACGAATTATATCACTAAAATTATGTTCATTACCGTATTTTTTTTTTCAAATTTGGGAAACCTTTGGGAAAGTAAATATTTAGGAAAAGTAAAATACCCTTGGGACCTTTTGGTTAACTTGTTCGAGATTCTACTATATATCTAAATTGTTGAGCAAAAAACCCTAAAAAATCCAACATGGAAATAGGCCGGTTCTTATTGAGAACTTCAAAATAAACGCCAAATTCATTTTTAATAAAAAATATGTACATATATGTAGCAAAATCCTAACGGTAAAATGTTTTCATTCTCACTTTGAGGGTATTTCATTTGCTCTAACATTAACAAATTGAGCAAAGTAGCGTTGCCCTCCCTTACGCAAATTCTCACCAAAATATTTTTTTTCAACATATTGACTGCTGATTGGAAGATTACCCAATTTCAAAAAATTTTTAAAAATGTTCTGTCTTAGAATTTGTTTCAATAAGGGCGGTATTGGATATATAATAATGTAATATTGAATACAATTTTCAAATAGAGTTTTATTTTTTAGTAGAACTACTATATTATTAATAGTCTCTGCTATTCATGTAATTCAAACTTTTAATTCCTTTTTTAAAAACGCAATCAAACTTCTATTTTTTGCAAAATTCTATAATAAAAATGAGATTCGAAGGTATTCATGGTCACTATTTTCGGTTAGTTCTTTAGATGCATCCTAAAACATTTGTTTTAAAAATATCTCGCATGTTTTGCTGCAAAAAATAGTTCAAAGGTACCTTTTTTCTGGAAAATACGACAAAAGCTTTGTTTTTATTTTTGTATTTGTTTTTATTTTTCTTAAAAACGCAATCAAACTTCTATATTTGGTAAAATTCTATAATGAAAATGAGATTCGAAGTCAATCTCTACCACTATTTTCGGCCGGGTATTTATATGCATCCTAAAATCCTGAAAAAGCTGTGTGTTTATATTTTACTGTTCATAAAACTCCAATAATAAAATGCACCCATGACCACCTTATAATTCAAAATTTGAAGTAAAAAGAAAGAGGAGTCAAAGTAGGTAAGAGCGTCGTTGAGTCGGATTTGCTAAACTGAATTTGTAATATGCTCCCAGTAAATGGATTACAAAAAATACTGCCTGTATACTAACAACGAAAAATTTACAATGTGGCAACCATGTCTAAACAGACATAACTCATGAGCATCTGTGGCTTTGAGATTGCGAATTACAATCGCAAGCAACGCAAATGAAATAAACGAAAGAAATAATTACAGCTTATGTTGCTCAATCAGTAACTATTATCTATATATTAATAGGCTAAAATTTTTTCCATACAGAGTGTATCTCATAAAAACATGCATAATTCCAATTATTATATATTTTGGTATCTTTTCATGGGCCAGGAGCTTTGCATAGGCATATTATATTTAACAAAAAATGCTTCGTTAATTTGTAATAATTCATAAAAGTTTTCACCAAAAGCCAAAGCTGTTAACTACAGTATCTGATTGTTTTACTGTACATACAGCAGTGGCGCAGGTGGTAAGCATGCCGGCTATGATGCGCGCGTTTGCAGGTTCAGGGCAGGTTAAGTTTTTTTTCTTTTTACTAAATTGAATTTGACTTTAAACATATGAAAACTTTTTATCATAATATCCTTTTTTTACATTTATCATATTTGTAGCCCAATACTTCATATTTAATATACAAAAAGTAAAAACACAGTTTGTAGCTTCTTCAATTTTATATTTACGAAGTAGTTAGAAATCGTGTTAATTTTCCTAAAGACATCAACTATTTTCTTCCTTACAATTTTTATTTGTAAAAGAGTCGACATATAATCGGAATTCTTACATATTTAGGCTAATTGGGCCTGTTAAGATATGTGTTTTCAATATTTCTGAGTTGAAGTTGACGAAGAAAACCAGAAAACCATCATATTTTGAAGTTGCATTATTCTCCCGCTATACGGACTGCAAAAAATCCAAAACTAAAGGAAAAATTGGAAACCGGCTAATGTTAAGAAGTAAACGGAATCTCAAAATGAACGTTCATTCCTTTCAATTCATATGGCTATGTGTGTATGTATATTCTTAGCGGTGGAAATATTTGCTGAACCTTTAGAGCTTATGTCAAGCATCGGCGCTTCATAGATCTTTAGATCAGACAAACATGTTACGCTCTTCACACAGACAGGTTGCGCTCTTTGCCTACCAAACGATTTAGTCCAGTGGTCCTCATTTCATAGCACTAAGGTGCAACGCTCAACTCACACGTATTCTTACGCTCTTCATTTTATTTGCTGTTGAGAGCGAAAAACCAGTTTCGCCACAGTGGTGTTAGAGCAGAATTTTCATGCCAGTCGCTTCGTAACCAGCAAACGGGTAATACGTATCCTCGCTTTGCTGATTGCTTTATGGATTTGAAATAAATGAAAATATTTCATAAAAAATAATAAATATTCATAAAAATTTGCATTTTATAAATGCAAATTGAAATTTGTTTATACATACTTACTACCTAAGAAAATTTAGAAATACATATTACCAAATTTCCGATTATTTTTTTTTTAATTTTTTTTTTTTTGCAGTTCGAGTGATATTTTTTGGTTAATTATTATATGTATGTACAATCTAAAATAAAAAAAATGGAATTTAGGTATGATGTGAAACGAGATATCGACAGTCACTACTAGAATTTGAACTCAGAATAAAAAATGATTAAGGGAGGAATTGTGGCGGCTTCCAAGCCATGAACAACGGTGTACGGCTCATTAAAATCGGACTTAAAATGGCGACGTAGTGTCAAAAAAGTAAATAGCCCATCGGGGGGGCGTGGCAAAAAAAATGAAAATTGTATTTTTAAATCAGAAAAAAGCTACCAAACTACCAAATTTGAAAAAGTAAAAAAAACAGGTTTTGGTAGAAAATCAAGCGCATAAAATCAAAAAATGTACTCGCATACTTTCTTTTTTGTTTGCTTGTCCGCAAGCTACTGAACGAAGTAACTGACGCGACAGTTTTGTTCTTAGCACCACTGTAGTGAAGTTGCTCTCCCGTTTACCAATACACTCTCACATTTTATTTTGGGGACCACTGGTCTAATTGGACTACGATTTAAGGCGAACTCTGAGCGATCTGGTTACAGGCATGGTTACATGTTATGCTCTCTTGCCCCATGTTAAATTTCAAATGGCGTTTGACATGGAGGCTGGTCGGCCATTTCGATTTGGTTCGCGTAGCCAGCGTTCGACCGGCTAAGGGTTATTTTTTTGAAGTGCGGTCAATTGATTTTGGTGGTTTAATTCCGGCTCCCTCTTTTTCCTTTGTCATTAATTAGCAGTATTGCCAGCGAGAATACTTTTGCATCTACTTCTGATTTCAAGTTGACATTTGAGAAACGCGTGGAAAACATACACAAATTTATTTATTTTATATATTTTGTGTGTTTTTGTGAATATTGTGCAGGTAAGTAATGAAATATATCAAAAACATATTTTAATAAAGTGCAGTGAACAATATGAATTGCTCTAAGAGACATTTAAAAAACAGGTTTTGGTAGAAAATCAAGCGCATAAAATCAAAAAATGTACTCGCATACTTTCTTTTTTGTTTGCTTGTCCGCAAGCTACTGAACGAAGTAACTGACGCGACAGTTTTGTTCTTAGCACCACTGTAGTGAAGTTGCTCTCCCGTTTACCAATACACTCTCACATTTTATTTTGGGGACCACTGGTCTAATTGGACTACGATTTAAGGCGAACTCTGAGCGATCTGGTTACAGGCATGGTTACATGTTATGCTCTCTTGCCCCATGTTAAATTTCAAATGGCGTTTGACATGGAGGCTGGTCGGCCATTTCGATTTGGTTCGCGTAGCCAGCGTTCGACCGGCTAAGGGTTATTTTTTTGAAGTGCGGTCAATTGATTTTGGTGGTTTAATTCCGGCTCCCTCTTTTTCCTTTGTCATTAATTAGCAGTATTGCCAGCGAGAATACTTTTGCATCTACTTCTGATTTCAAGTTGACATTTGAGAAACGCGTGGAAAACATACACAAATTTATTTATTTTATATATTTTGTGTGTTTTTGTGAATATTGTGCAGGTAAGTAATGAAATATATCAAAAACATATTTTAATAAAGTGCAGTGAACAATATGAATTGCTCTAAGAGACATTTAAAAAACAGGTTTTGGTAGAAAATCAAGCGCATAAAATCAAAAAATGTACTCGCATACTTTCTTTTTTGTTTGCTTGTCCGCAAGCTACTGAACGAAGTAACTGACGCGACAGTTTTGTTCTTAGCACCACTGTAGTGAAGTTGCTCTCCCGTTTACCAATACACTCTCACATTTTATTTTGGGGACCACTGGTCTAATTGGACTACGATTTAAGGCGAACTCTGAGCGATCTGGTTACAGGCATGGTTACATGTTATGCTCTCTTGCCCCATGTTAAATTTCAAATGGCGTTTGACATGGAGGCTGGTCGGCCATTTCGATTTGGCTAGGGCATTGCCAACTATACACCAATAATGATGAAAAGTTGACAGATCATTTTCAGATGTTGCCACTAAATCAAAAATATTTTTAGGTGTTTTTAGAAAATAGAAAAGATGTTTTGCAACTTAGAAGAAATTTGTTGTTATATTAACATTTTCGCCATGTGTTATAAGAATAACCTGTTTTTCGAATTTCGTTTCATTATTGTCAAGATAGCGGATACGATTGACGTTAAATTAAATTCATATATGTATGTATTTAGTTTATTATAAAGTATTATAAAATTAATATCTCAGTCGCCCCTGTTACTTGATTAGAGCTCGCCCCATTCAGTGTCGGGTTCCAGCTTTTACTACCTTACATTGGCTCTTGGTAATTTTTTTGTTTTTTGGCAATAACTTTTCACTGAAGCAAAACATTTGTTTTCCGCTCACGGATTATTGACGCATAGGCCAAAATGCGTATTTTGATATTCCTCCGGATATTTTTGTATGTATATTAGCAGTTGCCGTTGAATGTAAAGTTTTACCAAAATTCAAAAGTGTCCACAATATCGTACTTGGTGTCTTAAAGTTAATGTACAATTCAAACGTAATCCGGTAATCGTTTACGTGGGGTACCGAGCGCTAATACACAACCAAAAAGGTTGATATATGTATCAGGAGACGCGCTTTGGTCCCAGGAGCATGAATATAACTCCGCTGAACCAATATTTGTAGTAGTTTGCGAGGTATTTGCAATTCAAGTTCAGAATTATCTGTCATTTTCATGTGGTTGTTGTAATCACATTACCCTGTGAGAAAAGAGTGTCACGCGGAAGGACATCACCGTGGCGGTAGCCACGGCTATGGCAACCACCCGGAGTTGGAATGGCGTAGCCCAGGGTTATTTTTTGAAGCGCGGCCGAAGGCCTCCTACGCGGAAAGGTGTTCTGCACATAAAAAACATGGAACGGGCCCCTAAACTTGGGTCATTTTTCGGTTTTTCGCAAATATTTTCCAAAATAATGCAAATATTGGTTGAGCGGAGTTATATTCATGCTCCTGGGACGGAAACGCGTCTTTTGATACCTCTCCCGACATTTTTGGACGCGTATTAGCGCTCGGTACCCCACGTAAACGATTACCCGTAATCCTTAAAGGTGTACGAGTATTATGAAATAATCACGTTTTATGCATTTTTGAAAATATTCGACATATTTGCAAATAAAGTTCACAATTTTCTGTAATTTTCATGTGGTTGTTGTAAGAGTAGTAATAACGTATGTCGAAAAGTGAAATAGTCAGTTCTTAGAAGAAATAGTGGGGTTCGCGTAGCCAGCGTTCGACCGGCTAAGGGTTATTTTTTTGAAGTGCGGTCAATTGATTTTGGTGGTTTAATTCCGGCTCCCTCTTTTTCCTTTGTCATTAATTAGCAGTATTGCCAGCGAGAATACTTTTGCATCTACTTCTGATTTCAAGTTGACATTTGAGAAACGCGTGGAAAACATACACAAATTTATTTATTTTATATATTTTGTGTGTTTTTGTGAATATTGTGCAGGTAAGTAATGAAATATATCAAAAACATATTTTAATAAAGTGCAGTGAACAATATGAATTGCTCTAAGAGACATTTAAAACGCCTTATAGGCGAAAAAAGAAAAATGTATGCCCAACAATTGTCAGCAAGTGAAGTGCCGGCTGAAAAGCAAATTCGCGGAAATGCCGCCGACGTAGTTGGTGAGGCACCCTGCGCGGAATTTGTTTTAGAAGATGTACGGGGTGAAATATTAAGTAAACAGTTTCGGGAAAACTTGCTGAATGGCAAATAGAGGCAAAGATCCCACATAAGCATTTAAGGAAACTCCTAATGATCCTCAAAGAGGAGAGTTTAGATGTCCCTTTAAGTCCGTCCGTTCTTTTGAATTTGAGTAGTGAAAAGGTGGTTGTCGCACAAGTTTCTCCCGGAGAATACGTTCATTTTGGTATAAAATCCCAATTAGAAAAGGTTCAACACCTAATATCTTCCTACGATGAAATCGTATTCGATCTAAATATTGATGGGCTGCCTCTATTTCATAGCTCGAAAACTCAGCTTTGGCCAATTTTGATGAAAATTGTAAATGTTCCTAACATATCTGTTTTCCCGCTCAGTGTTTATAAAGGCAAACAAAAACCAAAAGACGTAAATAGTTTTCTGACACACTTTATAAGTAAGTATCAATTGCTCAGCGAGAATCGTTTAGAATCGGGGGGTAAAACAATAAGCCTTAAAATGAGGGCTTAATATGCGATGCACCAGCTAGAGCATTTGCATGCGGCATTCCTCATCACACTTCTGCTCATGGATGTTCAAAGTGTACAGCCGAAGCGAAAAAAATAAACAATGTCCTAACATATCCCACTGAAGTAGGTGCGCTTATGAGTGATGAAGATTTCACTCTAAGAAATTTTTTAAATCATCACCAAATAACATTTCAGTCCGAAAAAACACCCTTTGAGAACATAAATTTGCAAATGATTACCCAGGTACCTTTAGATCCAATGCATTTGATTGATTTAGGGGTTATGAAAAAGTTTCTGGTTAGAATTTTAAAAAACAAAGTGGATTTTGAGATGAGGCTAACAGCGTAGAATAAAACAAACATGTTAAGTAGTTTGGAATCCATAAAAATCAATACTCCAAAAGAATTTGTTCGCCTACCCCGAAGTCTTGACGAAGTTATGCATTGGAAAGCTACAGAGTTCAGGCAATTCTTGCTGTACACGGGTATTTATGTTCTGAAAAATAATGTACATGAAAGCATTTACTATGAGTTTTTGTTGCTGCATTGCGCTTGCAGATTGTTGGCATGTCCTAAAAATGTTAATTCAAACATTCAAAATGCTCAAGAGGCCCTAGCATTATTTGTATCAAATTTCCCAGAAATTTTCGGATGTAACAGCGTTTCATATAATGTTCATAGCCTCTTACACTTGACTGACTGCGTTAAAACATTGGGAGTTCTTGGGAGTTTTTCAGCATATGACTTTGAAAATTATTTACAGAGTTTAAAAAGAAATGTACGAAAGCCTACTCAAATTTTGCAGCAAATTAGCAACATAAACCGATATTCTAATTTCTATCAACAGCCTAAGAAACTAGGTTTTGTAGAAATAAATTCAAAAATTAAATCGTTTACCAACCAGCATTATTTCTTCACTACGAAAACTCCAAATAATGTCTGCCTAGTTAACCCTTTCATCATATTTGTTATTGACAGTTTCGAAAAATCGGATTCCGGTTCCGAAATAATAATTGGAAGAAGGTTTCAAAATATTACTAGTTTTTTTGCGGAGCCCATTAAAGTTTTTAATATATTTATATGTATCAACTTTCAAATGTTAAAAGATGGAAAACTCAGGAGTGGGAAAGTTGGCCAAAATTAGACGTTTGGAAGCCAAAGCAAAACAACCAGATGAGAGCAATGGATGTCAGAAATGTAAGAGCTTAGAGGGAAGCATATCAAAAAAATTTGATAAACTCTTTGGTACGTTTTATTTGCATCCTGTATACATCCTGACGTATCCTGTTAAAAACTCATCAATATCATATTAACATTTTTTTCATTACAGATTTGATAGAAAATCAGACAATCATTCTGCAAAAACAAACAGCGCTCATTGAAAAACAAAATGCGCTCGTAGCCGAAGTTCTGGCAGAGCACTCCATATTGCTAGAGAAGTTAGCAAATAGGGAGAAAACCACCGTAGCAGCTACCTCTCGTTTTCCCCTAAAAACGGACGACGATATCTCAAAGTTGGAAAGAGATATCAATGAAAGCAATCGAGACTCTTACGTAAGTAATATTGTAACTTTTATGTAAACCTTATGTTGCTATAACCTAACACCCATCTCTTATTATTTGGTAGATTTCAGCAGTACATTATTTGCTGCAAGGCGAAGTCAGCAAAAATTTTGAAAAAGTGCTTTCGAGGAGTTTCTGCCTCGAATATAACATCTACGGCATGTCCGGCAAGAAATGCCTCAAGGACTTCAAAGAAGTATACACCGTTTTTAAAAGTAAGAAATCCAAGTATTACCTTTTCCATATTCACCTCTATTTTTTACTACGTTCACAGAGGCAATCGGGAAAAATAAATCGGACGCGGAAGCCGAAATACGGAAGGCCTTTCAACTAGTAAAAAAAAGGCACTTTCGCATGGTGTCATTGGGAGCTGCCCCATCTTCCAACCCTAATCAAAGCCAACAGCCATAATACCACAATAAGTATGAATTAAAACTCAAAAACCAATGTAACAAAAACAAATAAGTATAAATGTAAATGTAATACCACAATAAGTATGAATTAAAACTCAAAAAACAATGTAACAAAAACAAATAAGTACAAATGTAAAAAACATAAACCTTTAGATTTAAATCAAAAACAACAAATAAGTATGAATTAAAATTCAAACACAAATAAGTACATATGTAAAAAACACAAAACATTAGATTTAAATCAAAAACAACAAATAAGTATGAATTAAAATTCAAACACAAATAAGTACATATGTAAAAAACACAAAACATTAGGTTTAAATCAAAAACAACAAATAATGAGTTAAAATTCAAACACAAATAAGTACAAATGTAAAAAACACAAAATATTACATTTAAATAAAAAAAAAAAACAAATAAGTATGAATTAAAACTCAAAAAACAATGTAAAAAAATCAAATAAGTACAGATGTAAAAAACACAAACCATTAGATTTAAATCAAAAACAACAAATAAGTATGAATTAAAATTCAAACACAAATAAGTACATATGTAAAAAACACAAAACATTAGATTTAAATCAAAAACAACAAATAAGTATGAATTCAAATGCAAACACAAATAAGTACAAATGTAAAAAACACAAAATATTACATTTAAATAAAAAAAAAAAAACAAATAAGTATGAATTAAAACTCAAAAAACAATGTAAAAAAAAACAAATAAGTACAGATGTAAAAAACACAAACCATTAGATTTAAATCAATAACAACAAATAAGTATGAATTCAAATTCAAACACAAATAAGTACAAATTAAAAAAAAACATTAGATTTAAATCAAAAACAACAAATAAGTATGAATTAAAATTCAAACACAAACAAGTACAAATGTAAAAAACACAAAACATTACATTTAAATTAAAAAAAAAACAAATAAGTATGAATTAAAACTCAAAAAACAATGTAACAAAAACAAATAAGTACAAATGTAAAAAACATAAACCTTTAGATTTAAATCAAAAACAACAAATAAGTATGAATTAAAATTCAAACACAAATAAGTACATATGTAAAAAACACAAAACATTAGATTTAAATCAAAAACAACAAATAAGTACGAATTCAAATGCAAACACAAATAAGTACAAATGTAAAAAACACAAGATATTACATTTAAATAAAAAAAAAAAACAAATAAGTATGAATTAAAACTCAAAAAACAATGTAAAAAAATCAAATAAGTACAGATGTAAAAAACACAAACCATTAGATTTAAATCAAAAACAACAAATAATGAGTTAAAATTCAAACACAAATAAGTACAAATGTAAAAAACACAAAATATTACATTTAAATAAAAAAAAAAACAAATAAGTATGATTAGCACTAATACTTGGTAACAAATTAGTAAATAAGCAAACTTAAATTTATAATTAAGAACATTATAAATTTATTACTGTAAATAGGTTTAAGCTAGGCTAAGTAAAGCTGTAAGTAATATATAAATAAATAAATAAATAATAAATAAAATTAAAACTCAAAAAACAATGTAAAAAAATCAAATAAGTACAGATGTAAAAAACACAAACCATTAGATTTAAATCAAAAACAACAAATAAGTATGAATTAAAATTCAAACACAAATAAGAACATATGTAAAAAACACAAAACATTAGATTTAAATCAAAAACAACAAATAAGTATGAATTCAAATGCAAACACAAATAAGAACAAATGTAAAAAACACAAGATATTACATTTAAATAAAAAAAAACAAATAAGTATGAATTAAAACTCAAAAAACAATGTAAAAAAATCAAATAAGTACAGATGTAAAAAACACAAACCATTAGATTTAAATCAAAAACAACAAATAATGAGTTAAAATTCCAACACAAATAAGTACAAATGTAAAAAACACAAAATATTACATTTAAATAAAAAAAAAACAAATAAGTATGAATTAAAACTCAAAAAACAATGTAAAAAAATCAAATAAGTACAAATGTAAAAAACATAAACCTTTAGATTTAAATCAAAAACAACAAATAAGTATGAATTAAAATTCAAACACAAATAAGTACAAATGTAAAAAACACAAAACATTAGATTTAAATCAAAAACAACAAATAAGTATGAATTCAAATGCAAACACAAACAAGTACAAATGTAAAAAACACAAAACATTACATTTAAATAAAAAAAAAAACAAATAAGTATGAATTAAAACTCAAAAAACAATGTAAAAAAATCAAATAAGTACAGATGTAAAAAACACAAACCATTAGATTTAAATCAAAAACAACAAATAATGAGTTAAAATTCAAACACAAATAAGTACAAATGTAAAAAACACAAAATATTACATTTAAATAAAAAAAAAAAAACAAAAAAGTATGAATTAAAACTCAAAAAACAATGTAAAAAAATCAAATAAGTACAGATGTAAAAAACACAAACCATTAGATTTAAATCAAAAACAACAAATAAGTATGAATTAAAATTCAAACACAAATAAGTACATATGTAAAAAACACAAAACATTAGATTTAAATCAAAAACAACAAATAAGTATGAATTCAAATGCAAACACAAACAAGTACAAATGTAAAAAACACAAAACATTACATTTAAATTAAAAAAAAAAAACAAATAAGTATGAATTAAAACTCAAAAAACAATGTAACAAAAACAAATAAGTACAAATGTAAAAAACATAAACCTTTAGATTTAAATCAAAAACAACAAATAAGTATGAATTAAAATTCAAACACAAATAAGTACATATGTAAAAAACACAAAACATTAGATTTGAATCAAAAACAACAAATAAGTATGAATTCAAATGCAAACACAAATAAGTACAAATGTAAAAAACACAAGATATTACATTTAAATAAAAAAAAAAACAAATAAGTATGAATTAAAACTCAAAAAACAATGTAAAAAAATCAAATAAGTACAGATGTAAAAAACACAAACCATTAGATTTAAATCAAAAACAACAAACAAGTATGAATTAAAATTCAAACACAAATAAGTACATATGTAAAAAACACAAACCATTAGATTTAAATCAATAACAACAAATAAGTATGAATTCAAATTCAAACACAAATAAGTACAAATTAAAAAAAAAACATTAGATTTAAATCAAAAACAACAAATAAGTATGAATTAAAATTCAAACACAAACAAGTACAAATGTAAAAAACACAAAACATTACATTTAAATTAAAAAAAAAACAAATAAGTATGAATTAAAACTCAAAAAACAATGTAACAAAAACAAATAAGTACAAATGTAAAAAACATAAACCTTTAGATTTAATTCAAAAACAACCAATAAGTATGAATTAAAATTCAAACACAAATAAGTACATATGTAAAAAACACAAAACATTAGGTTTTAATCAAAAACAACAAATAATGAATTAAAATTCAAACACAAATAAGTACAAATGTAAAAAACACAAGATATTACATTTAAATAAAAAAAAAAAAAATAAGTATGAATTAAAACTCAAAAAACAATGTAAAAAAATCAAATAAGTACAGATGTAAAAAACACAAACCATTAGATTTAAATCAAAAACAACAAACAAGTATGAATTAAAATTCAAACACAAATAAGTACAAATTAAAAAAAAAAAACATTAGATTTAAATCAAAAACAACAAATAAGTATGAATTAAAATTCAAACACAAACAAGTACAAATGTAAAAAATACAAAACATTACATTTAAATTAAAAAAAAAAAAAAATAAGTTTGAATTAAAAGTCAAAAAACAATGTAAAAAAAACAAATAAGTACAGATGTAAAAAACGCAAAACATTAAACACTCAAAAAACAACAACAAAAACGAAAGCAAAAACAAGAACAAAACAATATTGCAACAACAAAATAAAATAAATTTAAAAAGAATTTATAAAGAAATTAAAATGAAATTAAAAAAAGGAAAAACAAGAAAACAACAATGTAACAAGAAATTATAATTAATTTAAAAACCAGAAAACAACAATTTAACAAGAAATAAAAATTAATTTTAAAACAAGAAAACAACAATGTAACAAGAAATTAAAATTAATTTAAAAACCAGAAAACAACAATTTAACAAGAAATAAAAATTAATTTTAAAACAAGAAAACAACAATGTATCAAGAAATTAAAATTAATTGAAAAACCAGAAAACAACAATTTAACAAGAAATAAAAATTAATTTTAAAACCAGAAAAAAACAATGTAACAAAAACAACAATGTTCCAAGAAATTAAAGTAAATTTAAAAACCAGAAAACAACAATGTAACAAGAAATTAAAATGAAATTAAAAAAAGCAAAAACAAGAAGACAACAATGTAAAAAAAACAATATTACAACAAGAAATTAAAATAAACAAAAACAACAACAAAGCTAGACACATATACAAAAACACCAGCACAAACACCAAAAATTAAAATTTAAATAGAAGTTTATTTTATTTTACTTAATACTTAACTATTAAATATATGTACATATGTAAAAACCATTAAAAGACTTCTTTTTATATACTTGAGGGGCGTTATTCAAAATTGTATGAACTGTAGTTATGGGTCCTTTGTACGGTAAGCGTAACAAATATACTCGTATAACATAGTCCAGTAGGATATGGTAATGCGTGGCCGCTATATAGTGTATGCCGACGGGTGTAGCTTAAAAAGTGATCCACCGTAACCAAGCTCAACGATGGTCCAAAAGGGGTAGTCGTGTGTATGGTCCTATGTTATGCAGAGGTGGAACAATGGTGGTCAGGTCCAATGACATCGCAATGTTAATGTAACCATATTTTTTCATATAATTGGACCATTTCGGTTACTAGTTGTGGTTACAAGGTAGTGTGGTCCTGTACTATTACTTAACCTAGTCCTACTTTCTGCAGGGTTAAATCGGTGGTGTCCAAAATGAAAAATGTGAGTGTATGAGTGAAAACGATAGAAGGGGAGCATCCCCCTATGAAATTTAAACCAAAATAACAACGTATTGAATTAAGGTAGAAAATTTGGAATGCGTTAGACTTTCAGATAAAAAATTCAAGGATGTTACTTGTTAAGCCTACACATTGTTAAATAAGGGTATTTTAAAGATTTTTTAATTGATAAAATTCTTGTACTACCCATATTAATGATCTGCAAATTAATATATAGGCTCTGAAAAGATATCCTTTTCAATATTGGATACGATGTTCCTTCTAAAATTTTTCAGAATTCAACATTATTGTAACATAAAAGGCATTGCAAGTAGCATAAAAAAGTTCTCACAGGGCATTGCAGTTCATACACTAAGCGTCGCGGACAAGCTTGATGTTTATTCGTTGCTGGTTCGCTAACGACTGAACGATAGAGAATAAGAATAGGTGTGATCAATTGATCTATGGGATGGACACCACTACTTTAAATAAAAACAAAATTAACATACATATGTATGTACATACGTTTTCGTGTTGCTGAGGGATAAGTAAAAATCAAATACATATACATATTTTGTAGTGAACGCATTTTGTGAAACCCCGTTATTCGTATTTTTACAATTGCTTCATTGTTCAAAAATATTTAATTAAAATATATACATGTAAGTATTATCACATAATTATATTATTAATTTCTTATTTCATATTAATCAAATCAAAAATGATAGGAAAAAAATGCGAACGGCTGGACAGATTTGACTCATTTTGTAATGCGGTGTTTCCACCAAACCAAACACCGTGTTTAAAAGGGTTTGGGTTATGTGGAAATGTCAAGTTTTTCTACTGAGAGTTTACCGGAAAATGGGTTTACACCCACTAAATCGGAACGACGATCATAAGAAATTGTTGAACATTTTTTGTGTTCTGTTTGCACTTCAATAATGGCCAAAGTTTATGGTCGATCTCTTTTAAACTTTCCAGATTGGTTTAGAAGATTGTTGTGTCAGTCAGGCGCGTAGCCAGAAAAAAATATCGGGGGGGGGGGCCAAAGTGTCAGTAAATAAGAATTACCTGTAAATACACACATACATAGTTATATTTTTACATATTACATATTCATACATACTTTTATTTATTTGAAACTTTCCTTTTTCTACACGGCTAAAAATTTTAGCCTAAATTTAAACCATTTATTGGTTTACACAATTTTTAAAACTTTTTGGTAATAAATTCCAAACCTTTCTATTACCTACAAAAGTTCTCAATTTTCTGCGGTTTTGATTTAAAACTTAACTGGGATAAACAAAAATACAACAAAAGTCGTATACACAGCGAATATGTGTACTTTTCGCATAAAATTCATGAGTGCGCCGTAACTCGGTAGGTAGAGCATTGCGCACTGATTTGGGGCACGTCGGTTCGAGTGGTAACATTTTAAAAAAAAATATAAAAAATTGTTAAAAACATTTTCGGTTTAAAATTAAACAAAATTTTATTACACGCATTTCTATGACAACCGGCCTAAATTTAATTCTAAATGTTACTAATTAGACCTTAAGTAATAACTTGTACACTAAAATGCAACCGTGGCTCGTTGCCAACGTTCTTTAATTTAGCCGACGTGGTAATAATTACTAGCGGCCATTTTCAAAGGACGTACGACGAGCACGGATAAGTCAGAAAAGATTGTTTAACATATATTTTGCATTTTATTAATATTTCACCCTTTGTAATAGATATTAAAAACGTTAACACGCTATCCGTTACGCTTTTATGCGGATTTGCAAATAAAGTTAAGTTTCTCAATATATCCGTGGTTTTTTCAATTCAGTCGGAATTTCCCGCCATTATAGCCGCCGCCATCGTTCGTACGCCCCTAACCTAAAGTTGCTACTGAGTCAGCAACACTAAACAAAATTTGGTTTGGTCATACACCTAGACCGGTACGTCTGCGTTCAAAGGGTTTTTTTTGGAATGTCCAGTAAAATTCACTTCTTTAGACTAATTTCATTATTTTTGAATGAAAGTATGTGTAAATACACAATAAAAATAATTCAACTCAGAGTTAAGAACTTTGTGGAAAATTCATGAAAATTCAAGAAAACTCGGAAAAATTTCATCAAAATGTCTAACTTTCAGGTAAAATTTCATTATTTTCGAGTATGCAGTAGCCTATTCAATTGTCAAAAGCCGACCAAAAGCATTTTCTTTCACTTGGTTAGAAAAAAAATTACCAAAAATCGAGTATATCTTATAGCGGCTTAAGATTAATTGAACGGGCCACAAAAGTTAGAAATTTTGATGAAAATTTTTCGAATTTTCTTGAATTTTCATGAATTTTACACAAAGTTCTTAACTTTGAGCTGCAAATATTTTTATTGTGTTTTTATGTATATGTAGCCCCAAAAAGTTTTAACTCTAGGCTAAAACTTTTAGCCGTTTACAAAGCAATGTTTATTTTTATTGCTTGTTTTGAAATTTTGTTTAGGATTTCTTCAGGAGCTGCTTCAAAAGTAGAGTGGATATTGAGTAGAGCCGAAACTCTAAAGAAAAATTTCTGGTGTCAGAATATCTTCTAATTTTCTACTGCTAATTTCTGGAAAATTTGTACAAAAAAGAAAAACAGTAAATAGTTGTCGCTATATTTCTTGAAGAAAAGCTGAAGCCTCGGAAAAATAAAAACAAATAATATAATAAAACAACATTGAAATTCATATAAAAAGCGGCAAATTGCAATTATTCAACATGCAAAACGGAACGTCAAAATTTCTTGGCTATTCATGGTCAAGAAATAATTGAAAATATTTCTTGAGCATTTTCTTTTCAACAGCATACCGGACTTATACTTTTATCCCCTGACAAGTATAAGTACAATTTAATTGTTACTTCCTCTGATAATTCAATGCGGCTGCGTTGTGTACTGCTTGGTTTTTTTGCTAATTTTTTTTAACTTCTTGGTCAATGTTTCGGTTAAACTTATGGCAACCGTGACTACAATAACGAGAGACACTACTTATTACGATTTTTGCAGGCTGTATTCATAACTCGAAAAGCAGTTAATTTGAATTTCAACAAACTTGATTACAAATCACTCTTGCTGTTGTTAACATGCTATGTAGTTGAAATGCTAAGTTGATCTTATGCAGAGCAAGTCTAATAGTTTTGCTGGAATTTCTTAAAGCGCCAAATGTGTGAACCGTTGCAGGAATTTAGTTGTGACCTCTCAGACTTGCTCTGATAATTGATTAGCGACTACCAATAACTTCTCTCAGTGTGAAATATTATTTAATTTTATTCTTTCATATTTTCATTATTGCTATTAATGCTACTTTCTTAACAGGGGTTTTAAAAGTGAATAGAGTAATTATTCTAGTACAGACGTATATTTTTTTAATTTTCGGAAATTTCGGGGGGGGGGGGTTATATAATTTCTGAAAAGCGGGCGGTGCCACGCACACCTTTTTGTGTTTTGTTTGCACTTCAATAATGGCCAAAGTTTATGGTCGATCTGTTTTAAACTTCCCAGATTGGTTCAGAAGATTGTTGTGTACGATTTTGGCGACATTAATTTTTGGAAAAGTGGGCGATGCCACGCCTCCAGGCTAAATAAAATTTAAATCTACATAACTATGAACATATTGGGTCTATATTAAAGATTTCTGGATATGTTTATGGTCGATCTCTTTTAAACTTTCCAGATTGGTTCAGAAGATTGTTGTGTACGATATAGGCTATATTAATTGTTGGAAAAGTCGGCGGTGCCACTCCCCCAGGCTATATAAAATTTTAGATGCACATTTATAAGATTTCTGGATATGTGTGTCCTTCAGTCAAGATTTATATAATTTCTGAAAAGCGAGCGGTGCCACGCACACATTTTTTGTGTTTTGTTTGCACTTCAATAATGTCCAAAGTTTTTGGTGGATCTCTTTTAAACTTTCCAGATTTTTTCAGAAAATTGTTGTGTACGATTAAGCTATATTAAGTCACGGGTCAGGCAGAACAACGTCTGCCGGGTCTGCTAGTACATATGTAAATAGCTAATAACATAAGATGAAAATTTGAAATCAAAAATCGCGCGATATAATAATCATTAGTTTCAGGTGATAATAAAAATTAAAAAAAATACCATGGATCCCGCCCATAGAGTGGGAACGGTGGCATGTTGCCACCGTTCAGCGCAACCACCCGGAGTTGGAATGGCGTAGCCCAGGGTTATTTTTTGAAGCGCGGCCGAAGGCCGCCAATGCGAAAAGATGTTCTGCACATAAAAAACATGGATTGGAACTTATACATAGTTTAATTGTGAAATAAGTCCCAAATAATGGGACTTGTATCATTTTCTTCTAAGAATTTTAATTCGGGTTGTTAGGCCTTCTTTCATTGGGCGTTATTTCATAATGAAAGAAACCCTAACAATTAAGACTTTCTTTGATTTTTAAAATTAGGCTTTCCTTCATTTTTAAAGTTAGACGTTCTTTCACTTTCTTGTTTCTGAGCCGAGTTTTACTTTGAGGATTCTGATTTTGGGGATTACTTATTTGGCGATTTTGTGTTTGGGGATTGTTTTTTCGGGGATTTTGTGGCACTCCCGCTAAAAACATGATCATTCATTGAAATTTGTGCCGATTTACTTTGTAGGTCCGATGCAATTACCGTTGGGCAATGCTGTAGCGAAAACTAAGTAAACAAAATTGTTTTACTATAGAAAATCACTAATAGTGCACATTTCGTAAAAGGAGAAACCATAATTTTGTAAATAATCAAATAATAAAAATCCATCTCTTACAACACTGCGCTGGGCAGACAACCGTTGCCTAAAATAGCAATAGTGTCAATTGACACTATTTCCATTTCCAAAAGCGCAATAGTGTCAATTGACACTATTACCTGTCACCCATTTTTATACCTTTCATGAACATAAAATGGTATTATAACTTTGGTCCGATGTTTGTAATTATGAGAAGAAGAAGAGATAGACCCACTATTAAGTATACCTACTCAGGACGTTGAGCTTAGTTGATTTAGCCATGTCCGTCTGTTTGAACGCAAACTAGTCCCTTAGTTAAATTTTGCAAGCAGGCGTCATTATTCTTAGGATTAATCATTTGTCGGAACCAGCAAGATTGGACCGATAAAAGGCATAGCTCCCATACAATCGATTGTTCCGATAAATGGGTTTTGGTCGATAACTCTTGAAATAAAAAAGCTGGGAACATGAAATTTTTGCAGGTTTGGTACATATTATATGTATATGTAACATATTATGTAGTAAAAATCAGCGAGATCGGACCAACATAACATATAGCTTTCGTATAATCGATAGATTCGGTTAACGGGTTTTGGTCTATAACTCTAAAGCCTTCGGCACAGCCGAAGACAGCCCTTTCCTTACTTGTTTTTTTATGGCTTTTAAACTATAGTTTTGTTTAAATTATATGTATGTATATTTTGTAGATATTAGACCAAGGAATTGATAAAATTTTGGTATATTTAGAGCTTTTTGGTCGTTCAATTTAGAGCAAAAACATTCGTTTTCCTTTTCTTCCTCCGACGCGTTTCGACACGTTATTGTGTCTTCTTCAGGGAGTTCTTTATTTGGACAAGAAAACAAATTTAGTTGACAATTTATCATTAATTTTGCACAATCATACATACCATACAAATATTTAACAATATTAAACTAATTACAAAGTTTACATACATATATACATATATCACAAAATTTTAACATCAACTTTTGCAACTCTACTCGGTTACAGCTGTTCGTCAATTGTTTGTTAGTATGTTTTTGTAGGCGCAGCTGATGTTATCTACATCTTCCTTGTAGTTCATTGCATGGTGTATTTGTTGCTGAATTCGCAAGCCTTCCAATGTCATTCTCTTTCGTGTTTTGTTTTCTACGTCGATTATGCGCGCATTCTTGAAATCAGCTGTATGATCGCTGTTTGTCAGGTGTTGTGCTAGTGCAGTAGTCATCTTTCTATTTTTTGCGTCTGTTTTATGTTCGCTTATTCGAACTCCCAAAGCGCGCTTCGTTGGTCCTATGTATATTTTGTTGCATTGTTCGTCTTGTTTTCCTTTACATTTAATTTGGTAAATCACGTTGTGTTGCAGTTCCTTTTTCGTTTTGTCTTTAGTTTTAGTAAATATGGAATTAAGTGTGTGGTGTGGGCTGTGTGCGAAAGATATTTCTGTATTCGATATATATGTGTTTAAAGTTTCGTTGTCCGTTAATCCTGGCCCATATGAAATGCCCTTAAAAATTTTTTCTTTGTTATTTGTTTTTGTCTTATTGCTTGGGTGGTCAATTTTGTTGCTAATACTTGTAATCCAGTTTTCTATCACAGTATTGGGGTATCCGTTTTTAAATAGTATTTGTTGAATTCTCGCCTTGTTATCTTTTCTGAATTCCTGGTTGAGTTTATATATTTTTTCAATCATGTTAAGCGCTGTATTCCTTTTTTGTGTCCAAGGATGATTGGAATTGAAATTAATCATTCTGGACGATGCTACCGATTTCGCGTACCAGTTTGTCTTTATCTCTTTGTTTCCTCTGTGAATTTCTAAGTCTAGAAATGCTAGCTTTTTGCCTTCTTCTTCTTCGCAGGTGAATTTAATTTTGTTGTGTTGGCTGTTTATAGTATGGAGGATAATCTCTAAGTCAGCTTTTTTTATGATGGCAATTGTGTAGTCTACATATTTTTTTACGTATTTAATAGATATGCCTTTTGAACTCAATTCGGCTATACTGTCGTCTAGTATTTTGTCCAGGATGATGTCGGCTATGGTAGGGGATAAGGGATTACCCATTGGCATTCCATATATTTGTTGATATATTGTTTCATCACTGGTAAAGTAATTATTTTCTCTCAAGCAGAAATCGAGAATAGTTAGAAATTGTGCCCGTCTAGTTGTTGTTTCGTTCTCAAGGATTGACCATTTTTGCATAATTGTCCGGATTGCGAGTTGAATCGGTATATTGGTAAAAAGTGATACTACATCAAAGGATACAAGCATTTCGTCGTCTTCAATTTTAATTTCTTTCAGTTCCTGTTTTAGTTTCAGAGAGTTTTTTATGTTGTAGTTTTCAGACACAATGTTTTTTAAAATCTGTCCAATAAATTTAGCCAGTTTGTAGCATGGGACGTTTACCGATGATGCGATTGGTCCTAGTGGAGTATTTTCTTTGTGAATTTTGGGTAGTCCGTATAATCTTGGGGCAGTGGCTGCATGGCATGTCAGTTGTTGTCTAGTTTTCGCGTCAATGTTTTTTTGTTTGTAAATTTCATTTACCAGGGAATTATTCTTTCTTAACAATTGTTGTGTCGGGTCATTTCGCATCGTCCTATATTTATGTTTGTCACTTAAAAGGGTTTTCATCTTATCTTTGTATTCATTTTTGTACATTATCACAGTTTTGTTGCCTTTATCTGCACTAGTGATTACTATTGAGTCCTTGTGTTGGTTTATAAAGTTTTTTGTTTCATCGAATTATATTATGTATATTTTTATACCTTTCATGAACATGAAATGGTATTATAACTTTGGTCCGATGTTTGTAAGTATGAGAAGAAGAAGAGATAGACCCACTATTAAGTATACCGAAATGATCAGGGCGATGAGGCGAGTTGATTTAGCCATGTCCGTCTGTCCGTCCGTCCGTCCGTCCGTCCGTCCGTCCGTCCGTCCGTCTGTTTGAACGCAAACTAGTCCCTCAGTTTTTGAGATATCTCGATGAAATTTTGCAAGCAGGTGCCATTTTGCATAGGATTAATCATTTGTCGGAGCCAGCAAGATCGGACCGATAGGAGGCATAGCTCCCATACAATCGATTGTTCCGATAAATGGGTTTTGTCCTATAACTCTTGCAATTCAAAAGCTAGGAACGTAAAATTTTGCAAGTTTAGTACAAATTGTATTTGCAACGTGTGTAGTGAAAATGACTCAGATCGGACCAACATGACATATAGCTCCCATATAATCGATAGTTTCGATAAATGGGTTTTGGGCTATAATTTTTGCAGTTAAAAAGCTAGGAACGTTAAACTTTGCACGTTTGCTACATATTATACATGTAACATATGTAGGCAAAATCAGCCAGATCGGACCAACATAACGTATAGCTCCCATACAATCGATTGTTCCGATAAGTGTGGTTTAGCATTCATGAAAGGTATAAAGCCTTCGGCACAGCCGAAGACAGCCCTTTCCTTACTTGTTTTTAAATAGTTTTCATTTTCGGCAATTTTAAATTTTTTTTGTTGAAATAATTTCTATTTTTCACGTCTTAAATTTTTTTTGGAATTGTTTCCCGTTTTTTTTTTTACATTTTGTAGTATATTTTTATTTGAAAAAATTTTTTTTCTTTGTGTTGCACTTTTAGTGTCTTTTTATTTCCACAAATGCAGCACCATCACCATCCATCGCCAAAGTTATGTAGGGCTTGTGCCCGTCGTGGCCATTGCAGGCTGGGTCACGGTCGCCATTTAAGGTGCACATCTTCGAATGTTGGTTGGGTGCACCCGCGCGTGTTGTCAGTATACTGGTCGCAAAGAAATAAGCAACGCTAAGTCTATTTAGTTTTTATTTAATTTGAATATTATTTATTTTACAACTTTTAGTTAAACACACTTCAATCAATAACTTATTTCTTACACGCGTTACTTATTATTTTGTTTTTCTAGAACATTTGACTGCTGCGCGGTTGGCTGAGTTTTACTACATACGTTACCTATATAATATATACCAAACCTGCAAAATTTCATGTTCCTAGCTTTTTTATTTCAAGAGTTATAGACCAAAACCCGTTTATCGGAACAACCGATTGTATAGGAGCTAGGCCTTGTATGAGTCCGATCTTGCTGGTTCCGACAAATGATTCATCCTATGCAAACTGACGTCTGCTTGCAAAATTTCATCGAGATATCTCTAAAACTGAGGGACTAGTTTGCGTTCAAACAGACGGACATGGCTAAATCAACTCAGCTCAACGTCCTGAGTATTTCGGTATAGTTAACAGTGGGTCTATCTCTTCTTCTTCTCATATTTACAAACATCGGACCAAAGCTATAATACCATTTCATGTTCATGAAAGGTATAAAAAGAGCGTGGGTTTTCAACAGAGTACATGGAATCGATATTAGTACTGCTCTGTGGAAGGACAATAAAGCGGGCAGGCTTTATGTAGGAGTTGAGCCATTCGCTCGAAGTAATCCGAAAGAACAATTTGCTAAGGCTAAACGATATGACAGGAAGAAGAAGCAATTGCCCACAAATAATTGGGGAACACAACAGCCATATGGGAGGTGTTGACTTAATGGATGGTTTGATGGGACGATATCACGTGGGAGCCAAGACACGTGATGTAATCACTCGCCTTTTTTATCATATCATTGATATGGCTGCAACGAAGGTACGCATTGTAGTCGAATAAAGACATATGGAGAAGATAAATGATTACAGTAATATTTCTGACGAAGGAGAAAAGATTTTACAGCTACCTGAATTCAGGGAACTAATCGCTGCTTCTCTTGTGACCTACAATTAAAAGCGTTTGGCGGGTCGTATATCTTCAACAAGTCAACCAACTACTTTACCTGATTCTTTGAAGGTATGCAGTAAAGCTGCATATCCGTTCTTTTCAACGGTAATACCTATATTCCGAAATGGCTTGAGAAAAAAGGTGGCAAAAAATGGTATAAGCTTTGTAAAAACTCCCAAACTGAATGTGTCTGCGAAGTATGTAATTTACATTTATGCTGTTCCGTCACGAAAAATTGTTTCGGGGAATATCATACAAAGAAATAATCTATTTATGTTATTGTTGTTAATTAAAACTTATTTCAATAAAACATTGTTCCTTACTAAAATTTGTACGTGTTAATTTTATTTGCTCTAACCGACAAAAGTGCCTGGCGGCACTGTTTCTTATTTCTCCCCTGGCAAACAACATATTGACTTTTTGTTGACGGAATTAGATTTGTTATATCCTAATTAAGCTAGAAAAAAATTCCCAACCGTTTGTGACCATTATTAAAAGTTTTGTTGGCAGATTTTCTACAATATATATATATAGGTATACTTGCGCGAGTGTCCGTATAAATAAAAGACGTGTTTATATTTAAAGCGTATAATGAAGACTGAAATAATTGTTACATTTGAATACTTGCTTGACAGTTCAACATATCTGTCTCATGCATGACATTACATCTCATTCAAGCAAAAGGTTCTCTGTGAGACATTACTAACTAATTAATCTTGCAATTCAAATTGATGGCATACATTAATTTCAACACTCTTTCTCAAGATTAATTACTTTTAATTTTTAATTCATGTTTAACATTTTAATTGAGACCAAGCATTTTCACAAACTTATGGTGTTTTTGTTTTTGCAAATTTTTAGTAAAAATATCAGATACATTTTCATTAGTGGAAACATATTTAAGATCAATTTCTTTTCTTTCAACTACCTCTCGAATATAATGATATTTTATATCTATGTGCTTAGTTCTCTTATGGAAAACAGGATTCTTCGATATTTGCAAAGCGCTCATATTGTCACCTCTCAAAATAACTGGATTTTCTCCATGACATCCGATTTCCTGTAGTAGACGGCGAAGATAAATAGCTTCTTTTGCTGCTGTGCTCATAGCGATATATTCCGCCTCAGTACTACTTAATGCGGTTACGTTTTGCTTTTTCGATTGCCAAGAAAATGCGCTACCAGCTAAGAAAAACGAATAGCCGGTGTACGATTTCCTATCGACGTTGTTACTTGCCCAATCGGTATCTGCGAAGCCTTCTACATGTTTTTCATTTTTACGATAATGCAATTTTAAATCGACTGTCTTTGACAAATAACGAAGAACATGTTTTGCGCCAGCTTCGTGCTCAGAATGTGGATCTTGGTTTCTTTGCGACAAAACGCTCACAGCGTGCATTATGCCTGGACGCGTTGAAATGGCCAAATACATCAATGAGCCAATCAACGATTGATACTCTTTGACATCTGCTTTAGAACAATTTTCTTCTGTACAGCTTACCTGAAAACCAGGATATAGTGGTGTGCTTACTGGTCGACAATTGCTTCACCCGTTTTACCTTTGCGCTCTATTTCAAAACCAAGAAAATACTTTAGCATGCCTCCGTCGTGTAATTCGAAATTCGCAGATAATTTACGTTTTATGTACGCTATCTCTTCTTCATTTGGACATGCTAGGATCAGGTCGTCAACATACACTGCTATGTAACTATAAATGTCATTCGATTGTTTGACATACAAACATGGTTCAGATTTACACGGATTAAACCCCAAACCTTTCAATGCTGCATTTAACGTACTGTTCCAATGTCGACCTGATTGCTTTAAACCGTAGATTGCTTTATTCAGTTTTAAAACTTTTTGTTGATTTTTGCTATCGATGAAACCTTCAGGTTGTCGTATGTAGATGTCTTCTGTAAGCTTACTATTGAGATATGCGTTTGATACGTCGAGCTGATGTAAGTGTAACTCTTTCTCAACCGCAACTGCTAGTAGCATGCGAATTGTCTCATACCGAACTACTGGCGAAAAAGTTTCCCAATAATTTAAACCTATTTGCTGACTGCAGCCTTTCGCAACTAGCCTTGACTTAAACTTTTCAATGTTGCCATCTGCATCTCGTTTAATACGGTAAACCCATTTTGACCCAATTGCTTTTTGATTTTTAGGCAGATCGACTAACGACCACGTATTTGCTATAAGTGCCGCATGCTCTTGTTGCATAGATTTCTCCCACTCAAAGGAATATTCGCTTGCTAATGCTTCTTTGTACGTTAGCGGCGTTTCGATGTCTTCACCATATTGCAAATAATTCAACATGTTGTACTCTTTTCTAGGACGACCAACACCCCCAGAATGAACAAACTTTGGTCTGCCTCGACTACGACGCGGTTGTACCTCGATGCCATCAGACCCATCTGATTCATTTTCATTTTGCGTAACGTCATTATTTGCTTCGACGACAACGTCTGTTACTTCAACCTCTTCCTCGTCTTCAGTGCAACTTTCAAATTCTTCAACTTGATCTTCTACCACATCACGATTACCATCGACCATATTACGATTATCAAAACTCATGATAATTGTGGCCATGTCGCTATTTTTGTTGCTACTGTTGCTACTAATTTCGGAGCTCATCTCATCTTCTACAAATCTTACATCGCGTCGTTCAATTACTCGCTTGCTTTGCCTGTCGTACAGCCTATATGCTTTAGCAATTTCAGAGTATCCAATAAAAACATACTCGTTGCCCTTTGCCCTAAACTTTCCATGATGCGTTTTGTCTAGTGCAAATACACGCGAACCAAAAACTTTAAGATGCTTTACCGACGGCTTTCTCTTATACCACAACTCATATGGCGTACACGATTTGAGCAATTTTGTAGGCGCTCGATTACGAAGATAGACAGCAGTATTGACCGCTTCCCCCCAAAATTCTTCTTTCATACCAGCATGTACCAACATACTCCTAGCCATTTCGACAATCGTGCGATTAACGCGTTCTGCAACGCCGTTTTGTTGTGGAGTATATGGCACTGTAAGCTGTCTTTTAATACCACACTCTATTAAATAGTCATTAAATTTCTAATTTAGGTACTCAGTACCATTGTCACTTCTGAGTTTCTTTATTTTCAAACCCGTTTGGCACTCAACCATATTTTTGAAAATTTTAAATTTTTCAAAAACTTCACTTTTTTGTTTTATGCAATAAACAAAAATCATTCGTGAATAATCGTCAATAAAACTTACAAAATATCGTGCACCACCAGCTGACTTTACATTTATTGGACCACAAACGTCCGTGTGTATCAGCTCTAGCTTTTCACTTGCTTCAATTTCATTTTTCTTGGGAAATTTTACTGCACTGATTTTAGTTTTGTTGCACGTATCGCAATTTGTTTTCGTTATGGAACCCTTTACATCCATACCACGAACTAAATTATTTTCAGCTAAGTCTTTTAAACTATCATAATTTATGTGCCCATATCGATTATGCCACATAACATTATCGCACACCAACAACGAATTCGGCATTTGCATGTTAAAAATAAACAAATTATTTACCAGCTTAGCTTTTATCAAAATCAAACCACTTCTATTTTTTACCTCTGCAGTATATTTTTTGAATACCACTGTATGTTTGTATTGCATTGCTTTACTCACAGAATAAAAATTCATTTTGAGTGATGGTACATATAAGACGTCTTGCAGTTCTATATTCACCTCGTTTCTTTTCAACACAATTTTACCTACACCATGAGAGTATGTGTATTTGTCTGTTGCTAACATGACTTTTTCTTTTCGCTCAACCAGCGAAATAAACATATTTTTGTCATAACACATATGCGCTGTAGCGCCACTATCGATACACCATACATGGTTGTTGTTGTTTACATTCACTGCTGCAGCACAAACTGCATATGAAAGCTGTGCTGCTTTTGTGTTCTTTTTGTCAATTTGATCACTCACTTGTTTTGTGTTTTTCCTGCACTGAGCAGCCGTATGCCCGCGCACCCCGCAACTAAAACATTTGCCTTTAAAACTTGTATTTGTTTTTGTGCGTTCTTTGTCACTCGCGCGTGTTTCTTTAACACGTGCATAAACCGCTTGCGCTGAATCTTCACCATTTTCTTGTTGCTCTCTTCTCACACCTTCTAGAAGTTTCACTCTCAGAGCACTAAAACTCGGCAATTCATCACGCGTTTCTATGGCTACAACGAAATTTTCGTACGCTGTCGGTAAACTCGACAATAGAATAATCACTTTAAGTTCGTCATTTAACTCAATGTTCACTTCTGCCAGCTTATCCACAATTTCGACAAACGAATTGATATAGCTAGACATGTTCTGACTTGCAGACATACTGCAATTTAACAATTTTTTATACAACGACACTTTTTGTAGTGGACCACTTGGCATATGAGCGTCGCGAAGTTTTTTCCATGCTTCAGCTGACGATTTACACGCTTTTATATATGCAAGTTGTGTTGGCTTCACACACAAAATTATGTTTGCTAATGCCTTTTGATCATCTTGATCCCACTTTGCTCCATTTTCGGCATTGCGTTTTAAAAGTTCACTTACGATGTTCCATTGGTCTGTGTTCACAAGTATACTACGCATTTGCATACTCCACACATCATAATTTTCATCACGCAGTTTCTCAATTTGATAATTTGAATTCATTTTCACGACTTACGCGAACCGCTTTTCTTTTATTAAACAACTTTTATTTAATTTCACAATTCTATGCGCGATCTGGGCCCATAACCATTGTTGGCAGATTTTCTACAATATATATATATAGGTATACTTGCGCGAGTGTCCGTATAAATAAAAGACGTGTTTATATTTAAAGCGTATAATGAAGACTGAAATAATTGTTACATTTGAATACTTGCTTGACAGTTCAACATATCTGTCTCATGCATGACATTACATCTCATTCAAGCAAAAGGTTCTCTGTGAGACATTACTAACTAATTAATCTTGCAATTCAAATTGATGGCATACATTAATTTCAACAAGTTTGATGGTTAAATTTAATAAAAAAAAAATTTAAGAAAATAGTTGTCTGGAGCCTGGGCTCGAACCTTGGAACGCACGCATTTGTTGTTGTTGTTGTTGTAGCACTACTTGCCCTGCCTAGGTAGTCAGTATCTACCTTACCCAATATTGTCATCGAACTCTTCTAACGGAAGTCCTAGAAACCTAGCGGCTTCAACAGGGGAGGACCAGAGGGATATGGGTGTTAGAAGAGTAGGCTCGGTTGAGCAGACAAAAAGATGGTTTGTGTTATGGGGGGACAAGCCACATACCGGACAAACATTAGGCAAGTCGGGGTTCAGTCTGGATAGGTAAGAGTTTAACCTATTACAATATCAAGACCGGAGTTGAGCCAGCATCACCCTAGTCTCCCTAGGCAGCTCGCGCTCCTTTTCGGCAACGGGTGGTGTTGCTGCCTGAAGAACGGCGTTCACCGGGAGAGAGCCAACAAAGGAATTTACCGAATTCGTGTGGATGAGGGTGAGGGCCTGCCGGTGCACCTTAGGATCAAACAGCGTGGAAATCAGGTGCCGGATCTCATCGAAGTGTTTGCGTAGATGGCTCCTTATGCTCCTGGGGGGCGGATTCTCGTTGACCAGGCGTCCGTTAGGATGCTGCCATTTGCAACAGTTGAACAGGAATTGCCTGGTCAACATCTCGCTATGCTCTTTAACGGCGAGCATTTTCGCTTCGTTATGAAGGTGATGCTCAGGAGACATGAGAAGACACCCAGTGGCGGTACGAAGGGCGTTGTTTTGGCAGACCTGCAGCCTCGTCCAGTGTGTGTCTGCTAGCCCCGGCGACCATATTGGCGTCGCGTAGCTCAGTACCGGCTGGCCAATTGCTTTATAAGTAGCTAGTAACGTTTCTTTGTCTTTACCCCAAGTGCTGCCAGCTAGGGACTTGAGAATTTTGTTACGGCTTTGGACTTTATTGGCAATTGCGGTTACATGAGCGCCGTATTTGAACATGTTATCAAACGTCACCCCTAAGATTTTGGGGTGTGAGACAGTTGGTAGCTTGACACTATCAACGTAGACGTCTAATTCCATTTTCACTTGCGTTGTCCACGTCGTGAATAGGGTGGCCGAGGACTTATTCGGTGACAATGCCAGGTTTCTCCCGGCGAAGAATTCGGACACGGCTGGGAGGTAGGAGTTTATGCGAGAGCAGAGTTCTTCAACGGAGGGGCAAGTAGCCAAAATCGTACAATCGTCGGCGTAAGAGACGATCGAGACACCCTCTGGTGGGGGGGGGAAGTTTCGATATATAATAGTTAAACAAAAACGGCGATAGGACACCACCCTGTGGCACCCCTTGTTTAACTATTCTGGGTTTTGATCTGGCGCCTCTGAACTCAACCGACGATTGACGACCACTCAGGTAGTTGGCAGTCCAGTAAGACAGGGAGGAAGGGACGAGTCTTCAAGGTCTTTCATTAGTTGCGCATGGTTGACCGTGTCAAAGGCTTTGGCCAGGTCAAGCGCAACTAGCACTGTCCTGTGGTTGGGACGCTTTTGGTTTAATCCGTCCCCTATCTGAGTGGTTATGGCGTTCAGCGCGGTGGTGGTGCTGTGATTTTTGCGAAATCCATGCTGATGTTCGGCGAGCCGCAGGTTTGCGTTGAAGTACGGCAACAAGATAGATTCCAACACCTTCACTACTGGCGAGAGGAGAGATATCGGGCGATATGACTCCCCTACGGCAGCTGGCTTGCCAGGCTTTAGTAGTGGGACCACCTTTGCTTGTCTCCATCTTTCAGGAATAACAAAGGTGCACAGGGAAAGGTTGAAAATGTGTGTAAGGTATCTTATGCCTTCGTCGCCGAGGTGTTTCAGCATCAGCATGGAAATGCCATCGAGGCCAATATATTTGGTGTTCTTAGATCTCCGAATTGCCTCATGAACTTCTGTTGTGGAGATGGCAATGGGCGCATCGCTGTTTTTGTGTTTGTGCGCTTCCCTGGTGGCTCGGCGAATCTCTTTGTTCAACGGAGGATGCATTACAAATTGTCGGCAGAAGGCGCTCGCGCATCTTTTTGGCTTCGACTGAACCTTATCACCCAAGGCGATGGATATTTTGTCGTTAGGTTTAGTCGGGTTGGACAAAGATTTCACCGTAGACCATAATTTGCCAACTCCAGCCGAGAGGTTACAAGACCTTAGGTGCTCCTCCCACTTAGCGCGTTTGTGTTGATTTACTAAGCGTCTGATTTCCGCATTAAGATCCCTTATTTGAGGATCCGTAGGGTCAAGGCGTCTAATATGGTCACGTTCATTTGCCAGGGCCGCTGCCTCTGCGGGGAAGAATGGACGGACTTCTTTATTCTACCTGACGGAATGTGTTGATGGGAGGCTGAAATTAGGGCCATCCGAAACGCCTTTTCCCCTTCTCGTACGTCAGACGGGGTGGGAAGAGCAGCGAAGGCGCTCTCTGTGGGTAGGTGGTCTGAAGCAAGCTTCAGCATCGGGCGCCATTCAACGCAGTTTATTAGGCCAGCGCTGACTATGGTGATGTCTGGCGAGATAGAGCAGTTTACCGCCACTCTAGTGGGGGTATTCCCATTTACCGTGCAGAACGTCGAATCATCTATTTGGTCAGCCAGGTCCTGTCCCCTACCATCGGCCTGCAAGCTGGAGTGCCACAGGTCGTGGTGTGCGTTGAAGCCACCAAGGATGACGCAGTTCTCGCCCCTGAGTAACGCACGAATGTCAGGGTGGTAATCCCTGGGACAACAGGTGGTATGTAAATGTTTATGATTTCAAGGGCGACATCGCCTGACCGGACAACCATACCTTGACGTTCTAAGGTGGTGTCCCTCGGGTCGATGTCAGGCTCAAATAGACGATACTGCACAGATTGATGCGTGATGAATGCCAGACCACCCCCAAGCCCTCTCGCACGGTCACAACGGTGTACATTGTACCAGTTAGGCCGTTGCAATTAAATTGCAGGAAATGCGAAGGGGGAGTAGAGTTGATGCTGGGGGTCAAGGACTGGTGCGTATGCCTTGGTGGTAATAGGCTGGGTCGCGCACTACGGCGCAATCTTGAAGTCGAAGGAATCGAGTTACCAGAAGGTAGAGGCGAGTCGGACGACGTTGAAGGTTGCGTAGCTCGACAGCATGGCGCAACGTACGTATCAGTCCATAGGTTCCTGTTCACGAGTCCAGAGCATATAAGCAGGTGACACAGGCCAAGGCAGTTATTGCACTTGACTGATGCCAACGACGTATATAATCTTAACCGAAAAACAGTGCACGTTGTATAAGGAACCAGGAGCTGATGGTTGTGGCTTATACCCGTGCTGATGCTGGAAGAAGAGGGGCTGACCGAGGGGTGGGAGAAAGCGGACGCTCAGCATTGCTCAAATCCACTTGGGAAGTGCTACGTAGGGAGTAGCTGTGAGCTGCTGTGTGAGATGTTGACGCCTGGGGGCGTGAGCGGCCGCTCGGAAGGTCTACTTGCTGATGTGCATTGTTAGTGCTAGTCGTGGAAGAGGGATTTAGTCCGGATCAACTAGTTAGATGCAACCATCTGTTACAATTGGAGCATTGTACTGAATGTGAACGTTTCACATAAATTTTCTTCCAGCATACACAGCAGATCCATTCTCTAGGTCCGGGGTTGGATTCACTGACGGTTTAGGCAGGGGGGTAGTGAAATAACAGCCCTTGGTCGGGGAAACCCCGAGTCATTCCGGTACGTAGAACCGGCTGTCGTGGGAACGAACGCACGCATCTTAGCAGAGCCGCTTACCATCGGCGACACTGCTGTATGTACAAAGACACAATCAGATACCGTAGTTAACAACTTTGGCTTTGGCAGAAAACTTTAATGAATTATTACTTTCGACAAGGTTTCTCACCGGATACTCCTGGCAAAGCTGGCGGCGCTGGGCTTTCATTCCACATTTTTGCTGTGGATCGAATCTTACCTGTCTAACAGACGTTGTGTAGTTGATGTAAACAATGCCACATCCCGGCCATTTATTGCTTCTTCAGGAGTCCCGCAAGGAAGCATTTTGGGGCCCCTATTCTTCATTTTATTTATTAATGATATTGGCTCTTGCTTTTCTTTCGCGGAGTTCTTATTATACGCTGATGATTTAAAAATTTTTGCCGTCATAACAAGCCCTAGTGATTCTGAAAGGCTACAATTAGACCTTCTTAATTTACAAAACTGGTGCCTCTTAAATCGTTTAACTCTAAACTTAAAAAAATGTTTCCATATAACGTTCTCAAAATCTGCTTATAATGTACGTACCTCATATAACATTGCAGGCCATGCCCTAGAATCTGTAGAGGAAATTAAAGACTTAGGTGTATTCTTCGACTCTAAATTTAGCTTCTCTACCCACGTCAACCATGTAATAGCTCGGTCTTATACTATGTTTGCATTTATTCGCAGAAACTGTTCTGCATTCACAAACCCTCACACTCTCAAGGCACTTCACTGTGCTTTTGTCAGATCGAGGCTGGAATACGCTGCCGTCATTTGGAGACCCTTTCAAGTTGGACCCTCAAAACGTATAGAAAGAGTGCAAAAAGTTTTTTTACGATTTGCTCTCCGATCGCTGAACTTTACGGACCCCTTACCATCATATGAAGCGAGATGCTTATTGATTGAACTCCATACACTTGAAGGTAGAAGATCCATTTTGTCGTGTTGTTTCATAATTGGTATAATCTACGGGATTGTTGACTGCCCAGCACTTCTAAGCAAAATTCGCTTCAATGTTCCATGCAGGAATTTCAGACAGATTGAAACTTTTAGGATTGGTTTTGCTAGAACTATTTATGCCGCAAATGCCCCCATCGTGAGGGCCTGTTCTGATCTCAATTTGTTTTTCAGTTCTACGGGTGTTGATCACACTTCAGGACATATAAATTTAATTAGTCATTTAAGATCTTATTTTTCTTAGTAATATTACTTTTAGTCTGTAAGAATTTTGTAAATTCAAAGACTTAAATTACAAATAAACAAAATGATGCATTATTTATCAAATATAATATGCCTATATGATAATTGGAAATATGCATGTTTAAATGAGATACACGCTGGCAATTGATTGTATGGAAAAAGTGATATATGGGGCAAAATACGCCAAGTGTACCAGGTCAAAAAGGTTGATGTCACCGATAGTCTTGAAATTTTGCAATTTTGTTGTATGGATGTAACTTGAAAAAATAATTAAAATATGTATAGATATCTCCCACACCAGCTAAGATATAGACCTATTATCACATTTCGTTTCATACCTATAATGTACTAACACATTTTTGATCATCCCTGGTCCACATATTGGTCGATAACCCTGCAAAGGTTGAGTTGGGAAAGTTGTATTGAATTATATTTAGCTGTATTTAAGTGATCCGCTACCAAACATGCAGAAAGATAGACACAGAAATTCCAAAAACTGATGATTTCGATTCTATTAGCTTAGTAGTTTTACTTTCTACCCATTTTTCTTAAGTGTGAATTCACAGACATCGACCTGTTACAACTTTATTATATGTATGTACAGATTATGTTTAATCACATCTTGATAATAATTTCAACTTTTTCTCTTTACCAGAAACGGCGTTATGAAATTCGTATGTAAAACAACCCCGTACGGGTCAAGCTATTGCAAAAAGGTTTACAGAATCAAAATCACAATAAAATTTGGTATAAATGTATCATACATTATTTTTTTCTCAACCAGATAGTTGTCGCAATATTTGTTTATCACTTCAGATTTTTGTTTTTTTATGAAAAAAAATGCTCTTTGCGAAGGCTACATTCCAAAACCACCACATTTTTCCAGATATTTTTTCTTTACGTAAAGCTCTGTTTAATTAGAAAAGAGATAAGCTATCATCGAAGAAAATCGATGCAAAACTACGTATGTAAGTTATAAACGATCAAATAATAATACCCAGGTTGCGCAATTTCAACGTATGTATGGTATAAAGGAGAGTGAAATATCTCGCTATGCTCTGTTTCATTGAGTTAAAAGTTCAATTTATGAATGAAATTACCCATGTTTTTAACTTTTTTTACATTTATTTATGTTTATATTATATTCTAACAATCCTTATCTTAATTTGATTTTACCATGTGAAATAATTATGTGTTCTACTTTGGCTTATTCTTTTTAGGATCGGTTTCCCTTATGAGAAACCAGCAGTAATCGGCCATCATTGCGACGTCCCAGAATCCTTGATATCGATTCTCAATTAATTTCATTTACTGGTGAAACCTTTCGACATGCTCGTCACTTTCGTCGCCAAGATTTGCCGGAAAAAAGCTCAAATGTGTACTTTTGAAGACATATTTACGCCTGGAAAGAAAATATTAGTTATGTAAACAAGTTATAAAATTTTGGGAAATTAATTTTAGTAAGCCTTTAATATTTACGTACTTTCGCATAATTATTGATTAAGTCGTTCACTATCTGCTCGTAGTTAGGGCTTTGTGTCTACCGAAGCAAACGACCTTTTCAAAGGATTCCCACGCTGCTGCCTCAACTGATGAGAGTAAATAGTTGAGTAGTTTTTACATTTCCTCTTAGTTTTCCTTTGTATTTACGCGATAGGGATATAAGGATTTTTGTTACCAATATGCAATAATACAGCCTTTAAACTCAGTTTATTGCTGTCTATGAACAATCGCCACTCTTTTGAATCATATGTTTGACCAAACTCTTTGAATAAACCAGAGTTTTCGTTGCAGTAGCATATACTGTCTTTCTTGGTATAGTGTTTGGAAAATGGTTCGTGACGAGGTCTACAATATATCACCTTAACATCGGATGACACAAATTTAAATTGTTGCATACGAGAAGTGTGGATCTTGGCCTTTTCCTTGGATAGTTCCAAATCTCTTATCCAATCATTAAATGGTACTTGTGACAGAACGTTTCTCTCGTTTCCCATGCGAAATTCAGTACAACTTTATTCCCCGCACTCAGATATTACTGTGGACAATGGAACTGGATCCGCAACTGTCGTTGAATGTTGTACTGGTAATGTCACTGTAAGTATGCTGGCATAGGTTACTCTTCTTGATCTTCCAACGCCAAGTACTTTTGTTTGACAAATATAACACTCTATTGAATGGCAAGTAGGTTCTCTCCATATCATTGGTGTATCAAATTTTATTTGTTGTCCTGATTCCGACTGAATCAATTCTACTCGACACGATGTACACAAAGTATTCGGTGTCCATGGTTTTTCAGCATTTTTAGGCTCAATGCCAAAATACTTGGAGTATAAAGTTTTGAAATGATCTGAGGACACTCATCGTCGCCTTATGATAGTATATTGGCCACACATGAAACAGAACATATCTGGATCGTTACTACACTCAAATTCTCGCGTCCTTTTACTCATTTTATTTTTTTTAATAAATCACGGTTTTGAAATTGAACTTAGAACTGAACTTTCTCCGGCGAGCCTTGAATATGTTATGAAGTTTCAGGGTGCATTAACTCATGTTTATACTCGGCACAAGAATGAAATTGAAAAAATCAAATCTTACCTAGACAGAAAGGTTTCTTTTTATACGAAGCCGAAAGAAAATACTACCTGCTTTAGATGTAGGCTTTAAACATTTTCTGTGTCTTATAATTTTGAAAATCTACCTGCATACTTACCCATAAGTGACGGAAATACATGTTTATAACTACATGCCTGCAGCATGTTTCGAACCCAACCACTCTTCCTTTCGATGCAACAACTCTACCTACTATAAAACAATTCGAGTATTAAAAGTGCTATTTAATTATTTAAAGAAAAAGTACATATTATCATTGCTGTGGTGTTATTCGTTTATCCGGATAATATCCCATTTGCACTTTATACCTTTAATATACAGGGTGGCGCAAAAGTTATCTACCGATGTTTTTTGGCTGTAATTAAAAAAAAAAATGAAAAACTTTGATTCTTCTTGTGGATTATTTTTATTTGGTCTTTTAATTTTTTTTACATCAAGTCGAGAATATGATGCCATGTAAATGGCCGCCGCCACAGTTGATTGTCATTTGAGCCCTTTTTATGGCATTTTCCATCACTTTGGCCGCGATAGGTCCTCACATTCTTGACGGATATTGTCTTTAAGAGCTGCAAGAGTCTGAGGCTTGTTGACATAGACCCGCGACTTCAAAAAGCCCCACAAAAAGAAGTCTGGAGCGTTCAAATCAGGCGATCTTGCTGGCCAATGCGAATCGCCAAAACGGGAGATTAGGCGCCCTGGAAATGCATCCTTCAGCATATCGGTTGTGGCACGTGCAGTGTGTGCTGTTGCACCGTCTTGTTGGAACCACATGTTTTCCAATCCCAATTCATCAATTTGCGGCAAAAAGAACTCGATGATCATTGCTCTGTAGCGCTCACCATTCACAGTAACCGTTTGGTCCACGACCGAAGGTCCGATGACTCCTCCAGCGAAAACAGCACACCATACAGTGACTTTGAGCGGGTGTAATGGCTCTTCGTGGGTTACACGCGGATTTTCAGTGCCCCAGAAGCGAGAATTTTGCTTATTTACGTACCCGCTAAGATGGAAATGGGCCTCATCACTCATGACTATTTTTGATGAAAGATCATCTTCCTCTTCAAGTCAGCAATATTCCGCGTTCTGGAGCAGTGTAGCGTAACATTGTTTATTAACGTGTATTTTGCATGTGTTTACTACACAAATGTCAAAACAGAACTGACTTTAGGGGCCAATCGCAAAATTTACAGCATTTTCTGATAGGAAGATTACTTTTGCGCCACCTTGTATGTATGTATACATACATATGTACGTACATTGAAGTTGCGCAAGCTGGGTATTTGTATTTGATCATTTATAACTTACGCAGTTTTGCTTATCTGTTTCGATGATAGCTTATCTGTTTTCTAATTAAACAGAGCTTTACGTAAAGAAAAAATATCTGGAAAAAAAGTTTTTGTTTTTGGAATGCTGCCCTCGCAAAGTGTAATTTTTTTCATATTTTTCCATAAAAAAAAAAGCAAAAATCTGAAATGATAAGCTTATATTACGTAAATTATCTGGTTGAGCAAAAAACAATGTATCATGTATTTATACCAAATTTTATTGTGAATTTGATTCTGTACGTAATTAAAGGGAGCCGTCTTTTTGGTTTTTTCGATTAACGGTAAATTGCAAATATCTCGAAAACGGTACCATAAAGTAAAAAATGAACTCGATTTTCGAAATCAGGGGGTTGTTTTACATACGAATTCCATAACGGCGTTTTTGGTAAATTTTGACCGTCGACCAGTTAACTAATCTGGATTTGCGAGTTCAGTTAACTGAGTAAAATTAATTAGATTATGATTATTACGGATGTGATTAATCGGCAAACTCATAGTTTTCATTACCGTTTTTATAATTGGCACATTCAATTAATGGATTAATAACACATCACTTTTTTCGTGATTAAATAAGCTAGGCACCTTACTTTTGCATGGAATGCGAGCATTTTCCAGTGAATTGGCGTAAGAAATACTTACCCAAAAGTGCTAAAGTTTAAAGCAATTTTACACCAATTCGACCTTAAAAACGGCGTTGTACAGTTTAAATAACCTTTGAGGTCTGAAAGAGATTGAATTGCGAAGTTCATATCAGCTACTCGATTAGTATATGGGTAATCTATAGACCAACTGTAAATGAAAGTAAAAAATAATAGAAACATTTGAATAATATATGTTGACATTGAAATTCTTACTTCGTAAAATGGTAGTATTCTTCTTTTTTATCATAAGAGCCAATAAGATAAAGAGTAGAGTTGCTTCCGAATTTGGGAGTAATTAGCTCAAAAATAAAATCTCTTCTAGCTTTCGATTTTATTAAAATTTGCAAATCTGCTTTGTATATTATAATATCATCCGCGATTCCCCACTCTACATTAACTATGCTTCGTATATCGGTATCATTTGTGTATGATAAACATGTACGACTACGTCGTTTAGACTTCTTTCCATCATATTTTATTTCAACAAACACATCTAAATTTCGCCCTTCGTCACTGATAAGATTTCCACGATATGTGCATTTCAATTCTTGTACGCCGTCATTTGATTTAGGCCACTGACTTATAATACCAAATTCAATATCATCCGTAGATACAAAATTTAAAGTTCCACTTAGCTGGAAATTCAACTCATTGTTAAAATTTAAGATGCCACCAAATTCCAATTCTTTGAAATTCTTATTAGGGTTAATGTATTTTAACTCCGTTAACAAATAACTGTAATTAGCTGTTGGATGATTGATAAAACTTTCTATTAGTAAACGAATATCCTCTTCCGGCTTCATTGACCACTCTAAGTTTCCATTCCCTTTGTGTGAAACAATTGAATAACCTCCTTCAACTTTGCCCTGGTCAGCTTTTCTGTGAATTTTAGCCCAGAGCTTTACATTTCCAATTCCCATGTCACGCCACGGCGTTTCTAGACATAAATTAGCAAACGTGCGATTAATTTCGATATACTGCCAGTTGCTAGCAATATAAATCCTATTTGCTGCTGGCTCAGTGGACACAATTAGCATAGAAAAATTGAAACCGGTTAGCTGGTCATAAAAATAGTCACCAGAAATAGCACAGCTTTTTTCGTTTTCCATTGCATTGACCTGCATTTCGAAACTTTCTGAAAAGTTATTTTTTTGTTTAATTTTAATTTCAATTATACTTTCTGGTCGGTTAGACATAAGTTGTATTTGGAGATGTGTTTTAACTGGGACATCATCTCTCATATTCATGGAACCATTGACGGTATAAACCTCCATATCTCGATATAAAACTCCTTCAATTTTATATTGCTTTGAAGATGTTCTTCTTAAAGTACCATGAAGAGATATATTTTTAAAATTTTGGATAGGAGTCCACATCTCCATATTGAAAACTTCATCGTTTTGTGTTGAACGTAAACCGCAATCTATTTGAATATCATGTTGGTTCAAAAACCTAAAATCTAGATTAAGCTGAGGTGTTCTTCGTTTGTTTAAAAGAAATGAGTACTCAAACGTTTTTATGGGCAGTATATTGGTTAGTACTTTGCCTACAGATATAATTTTGTCATTGCCATTTTCAATCTGCCACACAGACTGCGCTTCAAGCTAATATAAAATGGAAAACAATTGATATAAGAAGCAAGCATCATTAAACAGCAATAGTATGTAATATTTATAAATATAACAGTAACATATGAAATGTACCTTGCTTATTTGGTTTTTATTATCGATATCAATTTTGATGTTTAGAGAGTTGTTCACTCTAGAAAAATCTTGTTTAAAAAATAAATTGCATTTGTACTGGGTTATAGAATTTTCTGTTAACAAGGCATTGAAAGATCCTTCGCAAAAGTTTTCTTCAGTCTGTAAATAAATGGAAATATGTGCTTCAGCAATTTAAGAGATAAGCTAACAATGTGAATCGAGCAGAAATATCAATGCAGCTAAAAGCAAAGATACTCAGCATTCTAGTTCATTAACTAAACATTTTAAGTAAATAGTCATATTATTTAATTGTTGATTAGCTTTTCACCAGTTGTAAAGAGATGAGTTTTTGCACCATTTTCATTTCAAATAACACCGTGGTACAAAATTGACATAAGTTCAAATACCATGGATGCGGTACCATTTTCCTTGTACATCACGGTGAGTTAAAAAATACTGCATACAAGAAATTTGCCGTGCATCTCCAAAGTCTTGAGTTAGCATTCAAAAAGCGGGTTTTCGTATCTGCGCACATCTGTGAGCCTGTATCTTACGTAGTAAAATTGTTAGTATTTGCCCTAAGAGGTTAACCCACTTTATTACGAACGCAATGCTTATCATTTTCTTCAAAAAAATTAAAACTGACTAAGCTATTAACTTTCGTCACCTTTGGGTGGCGAAGAGGCTTAAGTGTTATATTGGTCTCTCCCGTTGGCGGAATCCAATGTAAGACGAAAGAGAGCCTCGATCCTCCCACAGCCTCGCTTTCGTTTTTTCTTCGAGCTGTGGAACAAGTGAGGATAGCCGCACCAACACAACCCTAAGCAAAGGTGTTGAGGTACGCGTGCCGAGGGATGAATGATAAGCGGGAGGGTATTGAGTAACTGATCGCTTACGGTCCTCTCCGATGCCCGGGCAAAGTGGGTTGTATAAGTGCCTAACCCCGGCTCTGCCGGGCCTGACGAAACCCCTTCCAGCTTTCTCGTGGGACTCAAAACCATGGGGACGAGGGGAGCGTTCCAGGAATGCTGTCGGAGGGAGAACTCCTGACAACTATTAACCGTGAAAAGGAGGGCAAGGGTACCAGCCATATTACCCTTGCTCCCCCAAGAAACAACCACAGAGGAAATCGAAGAAATCTTCGGGAACCCTGGAAAGAGCCAGATATCATAGGAGGAACGAGGAGACGGGCGAGGTCCACGTGCGATATGCAGAGGCTTGGGTATGGTGTGAAGCGGTGGTCATAAACTACGAGAGCACTCGTGCCAATAAACTCATAGCTCAGCTGAAAATCAGCCAAGCGAAAGCGAAGACGTCGGCGAAGCGCAATCGATTACATGAAGTGAACTGACGCGACGTCAAGAAGGGTAAATACAACCAGTACAAGGCAGCTTCCACTTGTGCTTCAGCATCGGTTCGATGATAAGGGCGGCGCAGATTAACCTGGAGCGCTCAAAGATAGCTTCGGATAAGCTTCTGGTTCTCGTAATGAAGGCATCGATATCTGTCTAGTGCAGGAACCGTGGGCATTGCGTTCCAAGGGCAGAGGCCTACACGTCAGGAACTATACAAAAAATTACAAAATTGGAGAAGGTAAATCAAGGTCTTGTATCCTTGTAAGGGAAACTATTTGTGGAGAGGAATACAGAAACGATCATGGGACACAGTAGCGAAACAAATGAATCGGGTGAGTCTTTTGCAGAGTTGTAAAAGAATGCATTCTTTTGCGAATGCATTCCTTTGTGATTTATCGTAAAATGATTGCATCCATTTTTTGAATTCTTTGACTTCGACTTCAAAAATGAAGTCATTATTCAGACTTCATTTTGCGACTTCAAATTCTTTTTTTCATTCACTTTCTGGTTATTCATGTATTGCATTCATTGAATCCAAATTCTTTCTGAAGTCAATTGAAGTCAGTTGGAGTCATATAGAGTCATTTGAAGTCAATTTACCTGTGGCATATAAGACCTGATCGCAAACTATTTTTCCTCAAACAATATGTATTAAACTCTAAAATATATTATACAAATAATTAGTTATGGATCTTAGTACTCTTTATGAAAAGTTAACATAAGTCATATGTATGTATATCCAAATTACGAAATCACAATATCTTAATATCTTCGATTGTGTTATGAATGAACATTCGGAAAATGCAACTATCCCAGGCCATGCATTATCTTCAGCGGAAGCAGACTTGGAAAAAATATTCTATAAATATTTTTGTTTGGAGGAGGTTAATGACGCCATTGTTGCCGCAGCGTTATGTCCTGAGGTAAAACTGAAATGGGTGCGATCCCTAAATCCAGAATTCACAAACGAAAAAGTTGCCGAGGTCAATGAGTTGGTGAAAAGCATAGTGGTGAGCGAATTTGATTTTAACGATACGGAGCGCGTCGAAAATAGTGAAGAAAGCAATAGTCAATTTTTCGACTTCTCTTTTATAGGTAATGGCAATCTATTTTGCTATACATAAGTACATACATACATATGTAAATCTAATTAAAATAATTGACAAACATTTTTTATCTCTTTTTCAGATAAGTCTTCACAACAACTTGAACTATCGCAATCGTCTATTGAAGGCGAGTTTATAGCTTATATGGTTGATAAGTCTCCGAAAACAACCATCTTACACCGCTGCCCTACTATTAAAAGGGCGTACATTAAATACAACGCACCTCTGCCAACTTCAGCCCCCGTAGAGAGACTATTTTCGTTTGCCTCAATACTTAATGCATCACGTCGAGGACGTCTATCAGATGACACATTCGAAAAGCTGTTGCTTTTAAAAGTTAATAATTCACTATGAACCCCTTTGTTTATATTTGGTTATATTTAAAAGAAAGTGGTATTATGGATCATTATAAGTAGGTTATATAATTTTTTCTTGTAAATAGTTAGTGACTTCACGAAAAAAATGAAGTTATTTAGTGACTTCACTAAATGACTTCAAAAAGACTTCAGACTTCATTTTTTTATTCTTTATTCAAAAGTGGAGTCAATGAATGCATTCGAAATTTGAAGTCATTGAATAAGACTTCAGCTGATTTCATTCGCATATGAGTGCATTCTTTTACAACCCTGGTCTTTTGTAGCCAGGGCAGCGCTCCCACCTTTGCTTTTCCAAGTTCCGAGAAATTCGCGGGGTGGGAAAAAGTAATCGATATTACCATGATATCTGACTCCCAGGAATTTAAAGTAAGGAATTGGGAAGTGTCTGACTATAAATTGATTGAGAATAGCATTACAATAAACCAACTGTGTGGACGCTCGAGTTAGGTCTCTAGAAAAAAAGCTTTTAGGTAACCTCTAAAGTTGCCGGTCCTATATCTAGACACAAGACGACCTTCCGACCGTGGGGGGATGAAAGGTCTTTAACGACTGCTATTCAAGAAGGGACTTCCAGGAGTACAGGAGGGAGTATAAAAAAGCTGTGCGAAAAGCAAACGAAATCCTGACAGAAGCACTGCGAATAGATTGAGTCCACGTAAGACTCAGCCAGACTTGGAAGGATTCCTGCCAGGAATCACTCAAACAAAACCTTCGTTAAACGCGTTGATGGAACTTGGCAGGATCGTCAGTAGAATTTCTTGACATCCTTATAGAGGCCCACTTTGCGGAAGACTCCAATGAAGTGTAGATGTTATACTTCCCATTATACTTCGGAAGACACAGGCATCTTTGGTTAAGGAACTCAATGATCTTTTAGCAGCAGGCGAGAATGTAGCTATATTCTCACCACATGGAAGAAAACAAAGGTGATTTTCATACCGAATTCAGGAAGAAAAGGACATAAAATTGCCAATAAGCCTGATATCCTCTGTGCTTAAAACTTTCGAGAGACTACTAAAAATATAAACGGGATATCTTTGTGGAAGCTCCTCTTTGAGGCTCGCAGCACGCGAACCTTATGGAAAAACCTACTAAGACTGCATCATATGAAGTGGTGCGAATAGTTGAGAGGCTCCTTTTGTATAAAAAATTTACGTTGGCTGTGTTTATTAATGTAGAGGGCGCGTTCTCTCATCTTTACTGTGACTCCTCGCAATAAACGGCATTCTAGAAAAACTTGTTGTTGTAGTTGTTGTAGCGCTACTTAGCCCTACCTAGGTAGTCAGTATCTTACCCAGTCGTATCATCGAACTCTTCTGACATAAGTCCTAGAAACCTGGCGGCTTCGACAGAGGTGAATCAGAGGGAAATAGGTGTTGGAAGAGTAGGCTTAGTTGAGCAGACAAATAAATGGTTTGTGTTGTGGGGGGGCAAGCCGCAAGCCGGACATACATTCGGCAAGTTGGGGCGCAGTCTGTATAGATAAGAGTTGAGTCTATTACAATATTAATCCAATTTGTTGTTTATGTAGATAATACTTATAACACGTTTGGTACTTTTTGTCGTTATCTGTTTCGGAAACTGATATCCTAAACGGTATATTCTCCCTAAAGTCCTTACTCAAAAGTGATATTGATGGATTGTCTTTCCTATTTAAAAAGTGTAGTATTTCTCTTTGTGTGCCGCTGTGCCATATTTTTAACATTTCCTTATCCTCTGGAGTTTTTATCTATCGTTGGAAGTTGGCGTCAGTCACCCCAATCTTCAAGTCGGGCAATAAAACGAAGTTAACAACTACAGACCGATATCTAAGTTGTCGACATACTCCAAACTTTTTGAAAAAATCGTTAATGAGAAGCTATTTTTTGCTATCAAAAGAATTATTGATCCATGCCAGCATGGTTTCGTTCCAGGGCGTTCAACCGTTACAAATCTGGCAGTTTTTTCTCAGTTCTCTATATCTGCGTTCAAGGACGGATGTCAAGTTCACACGATATATGTATACAGATTTCTCTAAGGCATTTGACTTTGAAAACTCTTGAAACTGAACTTGAAAGTATTGGCTTCCATTCAGATTTTTTGACATGGCTGAAATCATATTTGTCACATAGAATTTCTTTTGTCGAAATTGAAAAGACCAAGTCTTATAATTTTTAGCGACTTCGGGTGTCCCGAAAGCAGTATTCTAGGTCCAATCTTGTTCATTATTTTTATTAATGATATTGGTACATGTTTGAGACACTTTAATTATTTAATTTACGCAGGTGACCTAAAACTTTTTAGTAGGATCACTTGTATTTCGGATGCATTGCGTCTGCAGGATGATTTAAATGCAATTAATGCCTGGGCGTCTCGAAATAACTTACATCTCAACATTAGCAAATCCTATCAAATAACATTTTCTAGTCAATGAACTTGATTTCATCAACTTATGCGATTTCAAATTCAGCCCTTGTTTCTGTTGAAAAGTTTAGTGATCTTGGCGTAGTCTTTGACTCATCATTTACTTTCGCAAATCATGTGGACTTTCTTCACCCGAAAGCTTATGCTATCTTGGCGTTTCTGCGACGATATGCGAAAGACTTTAAAGATCCTTATACAAGAAAAATTTTATATAATGCCTTAGCGCGTTCGAAATTAGAGTATGCATAAGTTATTTGGAATCCAGTCTATCCCTCACACTCTCCAAGAATCGAAAGAGCCCAACATAAATTCATACGTTTCGCTTTTACCTCTTAATTTTGACATTCCTCTGCCACTTTACGCCGCTAGGAATCCGGCGCTCTGTTTAACATTTAATGTTCATTTATGATCTTATTTCTACTACCATTGATTGTGCTTAACTTTCAATGCCCCTAAAAGAGCTCTTCGCGTTCATTTTTTCTTCCTATCCCCCCAAACAAACCAGCCCCCGTTGTAAGAGGGCTAGAAGAGTTCAATCGGATTTCACGACGTCTCTATCTTGATTTTGTTATGCCCAGATCTCTGTTCAAGACACGTATTGAGTCTTTCTACCTAGCAAACTAAGTTAATTTCTTTTTTGTTAAATTAGTATTAAGTATTTTTGTAAATCTAGTAAGTAAGGTTTGTTACCATTGACTTAATAAAGAATGAATATATGAATATATCCAGACCGGCATTGCTCGCCCAGCATTACTCTTGTCTCTCGAGGCAGTTCGCCCTCCTCTTCGGCAACGGGTGGAGTTGTTGGCTGAAGAACGGCGTTCGTTGGGAGAGAGCTGTGATAGCAGTTTACCGATTCTGTGTGGATGAGGGTAAAGGCCTGTCGGTGCACCTTAGGATCAAACGGCGTGGAAATCGGGTGGCGGATTTCATCACAATGTTTGCGTAGGTGGCTTCTTATTCTCCTGGGGGGGAGGGGGGGGCTGATTTTCGTCGACCAGGTGCCTGTTCGGGTGCTGCGGTTTAGTGCAGTTGAACAGGATTTGTCTGGTCAACATCTCGCTATGCTCTTCTACCCCGAGAATTTTAGCTTAATTATGAAGGTGATGCTCAGGAGACATAAGAAGAGACAGTGGCGGTTCTCAGGGCGGTGTTCTAGCAGACCTGGGGGGTTACTCTGTATCGCGATGCGAAAGAAATTTCTTTCGCATTTGAAAAAAAATGTATGTGATTTGACAGCTTGCTAATAGCATTTGCTTTCGCATCGCGATACAGAGTAACCCCCCTGAAGTGCTGACAGCTAGCGAATTTTGTTACGGCTTTGGACTTTATTGGTAATTCCGGTTACATGAGCGCCGTATTTGAACATGTTATCAAACGTAACACCTAAGATTTTGGAGTGTGAGACAGATGGTAGCTTGACACTATCAACGTAGACGTCTAATTCCATGATCACCTGCGTTGTCCGCGTCGTGAATAGGGTGGCCGAGGACTTATTCGGTGATAATGTCAGGTTTCTCCCAGCGAAAAATTCGGACAAGGCTGGGAGGTATGAATTAATGCGAGAGCAGAGCTTTTCAACGAAGGGACCTGTTGCCAGTATCATACAATCGTCGGCGTATGAGACGATCGAGCCAGTGGCACCCTTTGTTTACCTATTATGGGTTTTGATCTATCGCCTCTGAATTCAACCGACGATTGATGGCCACTCAGATAGTTTGCAGTCCAACGGTTGGTTGACCGTGTCGAAAGCTTTGGCCAAGCCAAGCGCAAGTGTCCTGTGGTTTGGGGCGCTTTTGGTTTAGTCCGTCCCCTATCTGAGTGGTGAAATACTTAATCCCAGTGGGGTGTCTTACGCCGACAATATGGGGATCCTATTCTTGGATCCTTTCCCTTTCGTGATGAGTGAAATCATGGAAAGAATGTTGAAAAAACTGAATAAGTAGGCACAGGAATGTGGCCTTAGGCTAAATCCGGACAAAATAGATGTCTTACTCTTTACGAGAAAGTAAAAGCTACCTTTCTTCCAACTGCCTACACTAAATGGCATACAGTTATCCCTATCTACTAACACTAGATATCTGAAGCTAATAATAGATTGTAAATTGAATTGGAAAGCTTGGTTTTTTTTTAAGAAATGGGGTTGCAAGCGGAATCTGTAGTGTGATGGGAAGATCATCAAAAGAACAAAAATCTCATCAGCCTACAAATGGTGCCACCGGAGCCCTACGCATTTGTCCCACTGCGGCTTTGATCGACTTACGTATATTATGTACAGCGACACAAACTTTACTTAGACTTAGGGAGTTCTGGAAGTATACTCAGCAATGGCATAGTAGTATTCCTTACAGGCTCCCAGCGTGCCCAATAAATAAACTATTATCCTTACGAGCTGAAGTTCGAAAGCAGTACCACTACTAACATTCCAAGTAGGAATGACTGGAAAAGGGGCATGGTGACAGTTGAGGGCGGCATTAAAATATACATGGATCCTAGATGGATTCAGGGTTGGGAGCCGAGATCTTCTAAGATTCCTTAGTCCGAACCATCCAGACTACCCTCGCACTGCAGTGTGTTTCCAGCAGAAGTTCCTTCCATTTTGCAAGCATTTAAAGCACTCAAGGACAGGAACATATATGGTAAAGTAAGGATATTTTCTGACAGCCAAGCAGCAATAAAGTCAATAGAAGCATCACATACTAGTTCGAATGCGGTGCAGGAATGCAAGCAAGCCTACCTTAACCGAAATCACCCTACCCATAAACGGTGGGGTGCAATGAAGCCATACGCAATAAAGCCATATGGCTTTATTTCCAATAAGTTTAAGAAATAAAGCCATATGGCCCAATTTCCAATTGCTAATGGGAATAAAGCCAGTATGGCCTTATTGCCATTTTCAAAACATGGGCGGCGCGATATCATGAATCTGGGATTTAAAAAATTAATCTGGGATTGACTTAGGTCAGATCCCCAATTCGGGGCGTGATCCATAGTATTTATGTGCAGAACTCCTTTCCGCATTGGCGGCCTTCGGCCGCGCTTCAAAAAATAACCCTGGGCTACGCCATTCCAACTCCGGGTGGTTGGCATAGCCGTGGCTACCGCCACGGTGATGTCCTTCCTCGTGCTACTCTTTTCTCACAGGGTAATGTGCCATTACAACAACCACATGAAAATGACAGAAAATTCTGAACTTTAACTGCACGCGGAAGGACATCACCGTGGCGGTAGCCACGGCTATGGCACACACCCGGAGTTGGAATGACGTATCCCAGGGTTAATGTTTGAAGCGCGGTCGAAGGTCGCCAATGCGGAAAGGAGTTCTGCACATAAATATCATGGATCACGCCCCGAATTGGGGATCTGACCTAAGTCAAATTTTCGCCTGCGGCACTACTTCGTCGAATCTCAAACCCAAATGCCTCAATGACATTAATTCGCATGTCCAAAGCGAACTAAATTCAAAATATTATACGAATTAACGGCACTGACTTTAATTCGTTTTTGGTCATGCGTCTTAATGTCACTGACATTAATTCGCTTTTTGGGTGCGTTGCGGCCCGGCGCGATACCGCCTTGCTTGCCATTTATTTTAAGTTTTACCTCCGTAATTCCATATTATGGCTTTATTACTTATTTGAGAGAATTTTCGGTATGGCTTTATTTCGCTTTGCGATTTAACCGAATTGGAAATATCGCCATATGGCCTTATTTCCATTTGGTTTGAGAAATAAAGCCATATGGCGTTATTGCTTATGGCTTCATTGCACCCCACCTCCATAAACTGGGTTCCGTGTCGTAGAGGAATTGCGGGAATAGAGAAGGCTGGTGGGCTGGAACGTATGGGCTCATCGGAAGGAAATGAGGAAGCAACTGACCTAGAAATGGGCGTACCGTGAGTAGTAGCTAGCGGAAACATCCAGAGATGCTATCGAAATAATGCCTAACTTCCGCGCAGTATAAACACCCACAAGCTTATTTATTATTATAGCGGTCTGCACAGGTCGCTGGGCGATAAGCGGAAAGATGGACATTCCGCACTATGACCACTGCAGAAGCTGTAAAGTCGTGACCGTGAAAGAGATCCTTGAGTATTTCCTGGAGAAATTCTCAGCTCTGGCAAGAATGCGACTAAAATATTTTTCGAAACCCTTTTTGGAGAACCTGGACAGGAAGTCCGATATAGGGATTGTAAATATTGTTTAATTTAAAAACAACTATAGTTGGTTGTAACATAGATCCATACTATATTTAATAGGTTCCAAGAACCTTTGTGGCATCAAAACGGCTTCAAACCCTTTTTAATGTTACCTGTCCCAGGGCTTGAACTTTGGACCTTCGCCACACCACGGCGGCCACCTATCCCTGCCAGGATAAAAAATGTAAGCTCAGAGTCTAACTTTTTTACCCATTCAAAAATATGGAACAAAGGGCAAAATATTCCAAACTTGTTTAGTTAATAATTATTAACAAAATGAGGGTCCATCTCTTAATAATTGATGTAAAAATTGTAATGTTAAAAAATTTTTTAAATTGTATCACATCGTCATCTATCGTAAGTTTTATGTAAAAATAAACATCAAAAATGAATTCCTTGCCCCAAAAAACATTAACCCACGGCTCACCCTATTTTGTAACCAATTGTTTCATTTTATCAGGTTTTCCTCACTTAACCTCTAAACATAGGGTTAAAAACTTTAAATTCAAATAAAAACTAGTAAGGAAGTCTAAGTTCGGGTGTAACCGAACATTAAATACCTAGTAGTGATCTATTTTGGTATCCTAATTTACTCAGGTCTATTTAAATAACTGAAAATTTGTTATAAAGGCAACTGATTGTTTTCGATAAAAACATTTCTATTGCAAGTGGTAAATTAAAGTATCACTAAATAACAAAATATAAATAGCTTTCCCCAGGTTCATGAAAGGTATGAAAATAAAAAAAATTAATACAAAAATAGGCAGTAATGTATTAACTAGTTGTGCGTATATTTTGCGTGGTTGCTATCCGATTTGCGTAGTTTTTGGCAGGAGTATACTACATACTATTGGGAACCACCTCACTAACTTTCATGAAAATAACTTCTTGAAATTTCAAGCAATCGCTTTTGAAAATAGCTGACCTTTTTTGCTGAAAAGTAGGCGGCGCCACGCCTACTTCACCAAAATACACAACATTTTTTTACAGTTAAGTTTTTCTTAAAAAGCTTATTATGTTTGTAAAATCTTATTTATTTAACTTATACAATTATGGAAATATCGCGATTTTAATTTTACAAAGAAATTTTTCAGTACTGTGTTTAAAAAGTGGGCGGGTCCGTTAACCAATTTTGTTTATTTTTACAGCAAAGAGTTAGTTGAACACTTTCTCCAGATATCGTTTTAATAAATCAATTTTTACCGGAGTTATGGCATGGAAAGTTTTGTGGAATAATAAACAATAAAGGGGCGGGCCCACACCCATTTGCCAACAATTTTGAGAATTTGACTTTCTTTGCCCATGGAAACTTTAGAGATGAAATAGAAATGATATACAGCTAGTTTAAGCAAAGTTTTTGCATATTATATATATATATATATATATATATATATATATCGTTTTCAAAATCTTTCGTATTAAATTGGGCGTGGACCTTACCCGATTTCGCTAATTTTTTTTCGGAATATTGCCTGTATTTATATAAATATGTGTGCTGAATTTTATTTTGCTATCTTGAGCGGTTTTTGATTTATGATTAATAATATTTACAAATTTGACTTAATCAAAAAAGGGCGGTGCCACGCTCCTTTCAAAATTTTCTTCAAAAACTTATTGTTTGCCTTAACGCCAACGTACACACCGAATTTTATCCTTATAGGTATATTATGTACTGAATAATCACTCTTTTTGTGTTTTCGAAAATATTATATATGTATATAGAAAGTGGGCGTGGCTTTTAACCGATTTTGCCTATTTTCAATAGCGCTCCGAGATAAGTTAAAAGGAACCTGCATACCAATTTTCATTGAGATATCTCAAGATTTACTTAAGTTATCGTGTTCACAGACGGACGGACGGGCGGACATGGCTCAATCAATTTCTTTTTTCCTCCTGAACATTTTGATATACATAAGTCAATATCTAGCTCACTAACTTTCATTGAAATACATTCTTGAAATTCCAAGCAAACGCTTTTGAAAATAGCAGAGCTTTAATGCTAAAAATTGGGCGACGCCACGCCTACTTCACCAAAATCCACAAAATTTTTATACAGTTTAGTTTTGCTTAAAAAGCTTATTATGTGTGTAAAATCTTATTAATATAACTTATACAGAATAAAGGGTTTTTTAAAGTTGTCATAAATTAGGCGGGAAAAGCCATTCTTATTAAGAAATGTCCAAAGATTTCAGAACTGATAAGTATTTTCAGTAATATTTGCTCCGTTACATGCGTTACAGGCGTCTAAACCAACATATCGACAGCCACACTGCAAAACCCCGTAAGTCACTATTTTTCCAAAAATAAGGTTCTGAGCCTTTCCCATAGATCGTGATATTTCGCACATTAAAATGCAGTCAAAATCGGGTTACAACTTCCCGTTTCTTTCCAGTGGTAAAATGAAATAACCGTCGCTCATATACATACGTTATAATTATTACAGTTTTTTCCCTCTCCTGAAAACTTTTTGGTTTTGAACATACAGGGTTTTGCAGTGTGGCTGTCGCTATTCAATCGTGGCGTTTTTAGCCATTATTTGAGCATAGATTTCGGTGCATTTTTTTTTGTAGTGTTTTAAGTACAATTGCATTTTTTTGATCTAGTCTTACTTTCTACATATGGAATGTCACGATTTTACAAAAAATACTTTAAAAAAAAATTCGCTACGATATTAACAATACTTAAAAAAGGTTTTTTTTTCAACAATTTTTTTTTTTTTCAGAGAGGTATAACTAATGAGATCCATCGAGTGGGATCTTAATTCCTTTACCTGAGCATAGACTCTATGCCATAGAGCAAAGGATCCCTTACAGATCCACGAAAAGAATAGCCGCACATACTCGCACCAAAAAAAATGGCGGTCGAAAAAACTAAGGCTTTAGGTTGTACAATTTTTTTCGGTGTATCTGTTAAAGCCACGATGACTCAAGTTTCAAGTACAACTGCAATTCTTCGGTCCGGTCTTACTTTTCGCTAATGGAGAACCACCAAATGTCAAACAATTTTCCCAAAGGGCCAGTACACTCTTAATTGTCATCGGGCTCTTCTAAAGGAAGTCCAAGGAAACGCGCACTTTCAACAAGGTTGGACCAAAGTGATAAAGGTGTTAGAAGAGTGTGTTCAGAAGAACAGGAAAAGAGATGTTGTGTGTCATGAGGGGCCATACCGCATACAGGGCATGTGTTCGGTATGGTGGGGTTCAGTCTGGGCGGATAGGAGTTCAGCCTATTGCAGTATCCAGACCGAAGTTGTGCCAGCATGACTCTAGTCTCCCTCGGAAGGACACGTTCTTCCTCAGAAAAAACAGGAGGTTGGGTACCAATAACGGAGTTCACAGGGCGGGATATGAGGGATCTGTCCACCGACTCGGTGTGGAGGACCTTTAGGGCCCGCCTGCGGTCCCGCAGATCAATCGTCAACGAGATGTGATGCCGGATCTCATCATAATGCTTTCGGAGATGTTTCCTTATGTCTCTGGGGGGCGGAGTTTCATCCAATAGTTGTCGCTTTGGATGGCTGGGTCTATGACAGTTCAGAAGGAACTGCCTACTTAAAAGTTCCGCATGCTCGCGTACGTTGATCATTTTAGCCTCCTGGTGAAGGTGAGACTCAGGTGACATAAGCAAAAAAACCGTCGCAGTTCTGATTGCGGTGTTTTGGCAGACCTGCAATTTCCTCCAGTTGGTGTCGTGAAGGTTTGGCGACCATATGGGCGCAGCATAATCAATAACCGGTTGGCCAATAGCCTTATAGGTGGGCAGCAATGTTTCTTTGTCTTTCCCACAAGTACTGCCGGCCAGTGACTTGAGGATCTTGTTGCGGCTTTGCACCTTTGATTGCGGTGGCATGATTAGCGAAGGTGAGGATATTGTAGAATGTAACCCCTAGAATTTTGGGGTGCTTGAATATAGGTAGTGGGACACCATCTACGTGGACATTCAACTCCTGCCCCATCTGCGCATTCCACGGAGTGAAGAGGGTCGCTGTCGATTTACTCGGGGACAGTGTCAGGTTCCGCTCTGTGAAGAAGCTGGAAAGATCGCGCAAGTAGTAGTTCAGTCTTGTACATAGTTTGTCCGTGGAAGGTCCTTTGCCCGTGGCCATCACGGTGCAGTCGTCAGCGTACGAGACACCCTCTGGTGGGGGAGGGAGGCTCGAGATGTAGAAGTTAAACAGAAGGGGTGAAAGGTCACCACCCTACGGAACCCCTTGTACAATTCCTCTAGGTCTACATCTCTCGTTTCGAAACTTCACTGACGCCAGCCGACCGTTTAAATAGTTGGCGGTCCATCATTTTAGGAAGCGGTGTCTCCTCCAGGTCTTTAAGGAGTGTGACATTGTTGACTGTGTCGAAGGCTTTCGACAGGTCGAGTGCCACGAGAACCGTGTTTGTTTGTTTGTTTTAACAACAAAATCACTCCCCGAAGGTTTTGGGGAGTGTTGTCGAAATAACAGTCCTTGGCTGGATATGAATCCGGTACGCTCCGGTACTCCCTAGCGGTACTGCCCGACTGTCGTAGGAGCGATTTGGTATGACCAGTGCAACCTTCCAGGTCATGTCATCCCTCCTTCCGAAAGGAAGGAGAAGATGGGTAATGAGAGGTGGGAGGCATCATATCCGTAGATCAACCATCTCCATTCAATGTACAGAATGCCGAGGTGTCTATTTGCTCTGCGAGTGCGTGCCCTCTGATGTCTGCTGGCGAGATGGAGTGCCGAAGATCGTGGTGTACGTTGAAATCACCTACGATGAGGCAGTTAGCGCCCCTTAGCATCGTATGTATATATTTATCACTCGCAGGTCGACGTCGACTCTCCGGACTACGATGCCCTGGCATTCAATGGTGTCTCGAGAGTTTTACATTACCTTGTAATTATGCACTACGAAAAAAGGTCCTAGTGAATACACTTTTCATAGAGAATTACCTTACCATCAAACTGTAGAAGAAAATTGTTAAAATGTTAGCCCTTCATGTCCTTTAGTAGGAGAGGTAGTTAAACAAACCTGGTTCTATACTTTTTTACTCAGTTTTTAGAAAAATCATTAAAACCAAATCAAATCAAATTTTTAAGATTTTCATTTTATTGGTAAATAACGGTCAGTTTATCTGACAGTTGTCAATTTAAAAATTTTTAATTGACTCTTTGTTATTAGCGTACCTAGAGGCCTAGGCACTTTTAAAAAATTCTATCGTTTTTATAATAACACAAAGTCTGCCTGACAACTGTCAGTTGTCAAATTTTGAATATGGCATAAAGAATGTGGTCAGGGTGTATAAAGACTTAATCAGTAAAATTATCGATGTGATATTCTGAGTTTTGGAAATTTACAGCTAATTGACATCTGTCAACTGTCAAATTATAATTTTTTTTTGCATAATGGGATTCAGCATTACATAAGCAATATAACCCCAGAGTTTCATTAAGATCGCAACACTACTTCTAACTTTTCTTGAAACACCAGGTCTATCCGACCACTGTGCAGAAACACATTCAAGTCACTGGCGCCATTTCATTGCAGCGAAATAAAGCAAAACATAAACGCAATGGGGCGGGCAGCGTCAGATACAAGATAATTACAAATCAGCTACCGGCAACACTTCAAATAAACAGCGACAGTAACGCCACTCCAGTACAGCGGTGTTTCGTAGTAGTTTAGTGTTTCTGGCGTAATTACATTACGGTATCACAAATAAAGGTATCTATCAGCGCCAGCCGGTATCGGCGCGATTTCGTAAAACCGCGCAGCGTTACAGATCCTCATTCAAAGTATTTGTAGGAGTTCTGGGTTGAGATAGTTGAGGAGTTTTGTACTTCTGCTCTACTGAATGTGTGGACTCATGGATGATTGGAGCGAGCTATACATTTACATAAATAGGCGTTCCAGCTGTTCGGTTTCACTCGCTTATTTCACTCAAAAGAAGTTTCTAGAACAGGGCCGGCCAAACAAATACTTAAACATTTGCATAAGTGTGCGTAAGTTTTGAGTGATTTTGCGTACAGTGGCTGCAAAGAAAATGCGAACTGTGAAACTATAAAATCAAACATAATTTCATTTTGATTTTTAGACATTTTTAATTGATGTGTAAACATCTTTGAAAAGGAAAACAAAGGAAAGGGAAATGAAAGACAGAAAAGAAAAGAAAAGAAAAGAAAAGAAAAGAAAAGAAAAGAAAAGGAAAGAAAAGAAAAGAAAAGAAAAGAAAAGAAAAGAAAAGAAAAGAAAAGAAAAGAAAAGAAAAGAAAAGAAAAGAAAAGAAAAGAAAAGAAAAGTGAAAAAAGTGATGATAAAAAAAAGCCCACTTTCGCAATATTTTGATGAAAAGGGAATAAAGAAGTTCTATGCAAGCTGTGTGGGGCGGTAGTAAAACTGGGAGGTGGCACGTCCAACTTAAACGGATACCTCCAGCGCAATCATGCCGGTTGGGATAGAAATTATTTACCTTGCAACCCCAACAAGAGATTCTAATTCGAATGAAGTCAGAACTGTTGATAGGCAGCCATCAATTCCAGACAAGTTTTTGAAAACATGTTTACTGTGCCTTTTTTGAATCCAAGCACTCCCATTTACATATATGTATTAGTACAAAAAATTATTGCCTTTTTCAGAATTTTTCACTTTTACAAATTTGATTTAACTGTATTAACTTAAACTGAAAAATAAATATTTGTTGAATTAAAACTTCTTGAGTTCTTTTAAAAATTTAGAGAGAAGAACCCTATAGTAAGTACGAGTATCTACATTTTTGTATTTCTATAAAGTTTCTTTTCGAAGTTTAAAATTGCGCCGGTTTTTCGAAAAACCGGTTTTTTTGTTTCCGGTTTTAAAAGCGGTTTAAAACCGCAATAAAAAACCGCGATTAATCACAAACCGGTTTTTTTCAACTTTGGCCATACCTACTGACAAGCGAAAGCTAAATTTCGTGCTCACACATCGTTAGCGTCGGTGTGAAAATACGAACTCAAAGTGCACAATGTGCAGCTCTTGGCCGGTCCTGTTCTAGAAGAAGCCATGACATTTTGCACTCAATATAGCTATTTCAAATAACGGAACATATTTCTTCGCGCAGTGCATTGTGTCCCTGTGCGACTCTTTAGACGCTAAGACAAAATGACCCTGTGCGAAACAGTGCCAGCGAAAACCAACGGTCATTCTAAAGGAAAGAATATTCTGCGGCATATCCTGGTTTCATCTCTAATCTTCTCTGTCTGTTTCCACGGGTGATATACATATCTTCTGGACGGGTCTTGTCAATTTGTTAGTTTGGGCTTGTACCACCACGGATCGCACCAGCTTGTCCTTGCTCAGTATCAGCTGAATAATTCGGCATAACGCCCATTGTGATGGTGGAAAGTTTTCTGCCTTCAGTATCACCATTTGGCCTACCTTGACATTCTCTGCGCCATTTTTTCCGCTCCTGTAGGCTATTCAAATAGTCAACTTGCCAACGAGACCAAAAATGTTGTACCATTGTGTGTCTCTGGGCCCAAAGTTGTGTGCCTGTATTACCGCGTTGATCTTCTAGTATAAATGGAGGTGGGTGTCAATGCCTGTACATCGTTCGGATCATCTGACAGTGGATATATTGGCCTTGAATTTAATATCGCCTCAATCTCCTCGAGCAACGTAATAAATTGAGCCGTCTTGATCATCTTGCTTGCCCCAACGAAAGTCGTCGTGTTGTCGCTGAATATCTTTGCGCATCGGCCACGCCTTCCCATAAGCCTTTCATAGCAAGCAATAAAAGATTGCGTGGTCAGATCTAGCACCAGGTCAATGTGTACCGCCCGAGTTTTCAGACAGACAAACACCGCGACCCAACATTTGATTTTGTCAACATAATCATCTCGCACCCTCATACGAATATTAAACAGACCCGCGTAGTCTAGCCCGCAATGAATAAATGGTTTACCTGATTGCAGCCTTTCAGCGGGCAGATCTGGTATTAATTGATGTACCAGTTTATAATTGTATCGCATGCATTGACTACGCATTTATGCAAAAATGAACCGTCTCACATATACTACTACATTCAGACTGCTTCTAGCTTGCTTTTATACTGGAGGAGCGGGACGCTCGCACCCCTCCCCCCCCATTTTTGGCACAAAAATTTCTAGACAAGTGCATGACAAGTGCTCAGTACGTTCACTTTGACCTCAGCTTGGCTATCTTTGCTGCTTAATGCTTTAGCCTGTTCAAACCTGCCATTGCGCTTGTGGAAGGGATAGCTACTCAGGGCCTTCCAACCAAAATTGATTGGCAATTAACTCGCCAGGTTCTAGCCCTCGACGTAGTAAGTCAGCTGGATTATCTCCAGAGCTCACAGGTTTCCAACTTCTTGCACCATTAAAATTTTGAATCGTTGAAACACCATCGGCTACAAACGTTTTTAAATCTCTGGGCATCATTTCAAGCCAGTACAGCACAACCAAAGAATCTGTCCAGAGCGTACATTTAATCTCGCCCCAATTCATCGCTCTCTTAACTTCTGTGACTAATCTAGTCAAAAGCTCGCATGCGGACTATTCTAGCCTTGGAATTGTCATTTTCTTTACTGGCGGCACTCTTGTTTTGGATATTATCAACCTACATCCAAATGCCACATCTGCTTGTACGGTCCTAGCATACACAACAGCACCATAAGTGGTAACCAGAATGAAAACGGCAAACGACAAGCGGCAGCTGTCAAAATATTTTTACACGTGTTCTTATGGGGAGGAATTTTTTGAACACGACGCGACAAAGCGGCAATCAATCACAGATGCCGCTGTCGCCAGATTAAATCTAATTCTATTTTGACAAGCGGCAGATGGTGGCGTTTGGTTTTTTTTGACAATACAAACGAAAGGAAGAGTAAATAACTTGTAAGTTCCAATTACTACAGAATATGTCTCTTTCACACTTTTTACAAAATTTTTTTCTACTTTTCAAGATGATTCGCACCTGTCGCCCCTGCTCTCATTATAATCATGTAGCCAATGCTTGACGGCAAATATCGTCAAGCTTCACTTTTTCGTCGTTGTCGTTCGCCGCCGTCGTGTTCATTGTGGACGGGCCTATAGGCTGATTCTGACGCATCAGCGAAACCATGTAGCTCCACCTCATCAGCCATATAAGTGCAGAGCCATCTTTCAAGTGTTTTCATCTCGCTCCAATATTTTCTAAACCTGATTTCTAAATTGGATGATAATTTCTCATCCCATTCCATTTTCAGGCGCCATAAATCTTGTATCAAGATCTCTCCCACGACGATTACTGGGGAAATATACCCATTCGGGTCAAATAGTTGCGCCACACAGCTCACTACTACTCTCTTAGTTATAACCTCTGGCAAGTCTGGAGTCTTCACGATGAATGTATATTGGTCTGGTGATATCAGCCATACTAATTCTAGCACCTTAGTTTTGTCTTCAAACTGCATAAACTCTTTTTCGTCACTACATTCTAGCACCCTCATAAGTTCCTTACTATTTGATTTCCATTTCCGAAGTTCGAAACCAGCTACATTCAGGATATCAGCCATCTGCTCTGCCAGCTCAACGGCATCTATCAGCTCCCGTAACGCAGTCGTCCATATACATGTCATTGACAATTACCTCAGCAGCTCTTGGGTATTCTCCTTCTGCATCTCTGGCACACTGGATCACCGCCCTTACAGCATTGTATGCTGACGACGTCATACCATACGTGACGACCGTTAGTTAATACTCCTTCCCTTCAACGGCTCATTTTTGCTCTCTCGCCAAAAGATCCTCTGCATATCCCACTGTTCTCTATTGAGCCTGACTTGACGAAACATCATCTTGATGTCCGCACTGAATGCAATTCTGTGGCCCTGAAGCGCATTATTATTTTGCTCAGATCAATTTGTAATTTCCCACCTAATAGCTGGACTTCGTTTAACGAAATCCCTTTATTAGTGCTACAGCTCGCATCAAAGACAACGCGAAACTTTTTCACCACACAATGATTTGGTGTGTAATATGTTAGATCACTTTGTCCGACATGTTTGTCCACAATCTTCATGTGCCCCAGCTCCCCATATTCTCGCATAAAGTCGACTTATTTGCTTCTCAGTTCTGCTCTCTTTCCAAACGTTTGTCTAAGTAAAAGAATCTGCGAAGCGCTTTTTCTTTGGAAGACCCGATGTCATGGATATCTCTTAGTGGTATGGTGACCACAAACCTACCATTGTTGTCTCTATAATAAGTGTCAACGAAGATTCTCTCTACTTCTGCTTCTTCTTCTGTTTGCTCTGCGCATTCCTTCACCTGATCCATCTCCCATGACTTAGTAATTAATTTGTCTAGCTCCCTGTTATCTTTGTAGCTTACCGTTGATACTGGCTCCCCTGTCTCATCATCGAAGTCTTGTGCACATTCTCCAAAGACAACAATGCCCAACCTTGTATCCATTAATGCTATTCCATCTAAGCCCTCTCGTATGATTTTGGTGACAATCTTTCACCCAACAGCATATGGACTCCACTCGATTTCCAATATTCCTCATCAGCTAATGTAATGTCGAGTGATTGATGCTCTAGGCGGGGGAAGCATAGGACACCACTGACTCCCCCTAGGCAGTACCCAAAATTCTTCCATGATTTGCTCTTCCGACGCATACCAAGGTTTTAACAGCAATGTAGCCTTCTTGCTCACTTGCAAAGGTTCCCCCTCAATACCGATCATTTTCTTACTTATTGGTTCAGTGGGCATCCCATAATTTTGTTGGAATGCAGAAGTGATCAAATTCACCTGAGCCCCAGTATCTAGCAAAGCCCTGATTGGTTCTGACTCATAACCATTAACAACTACCCTAACCATTGCTCTTGGCAACAATGCCCTGGCTTGCTACTGCTTGTTATTGAAAGTCATTACATACTGCTCATTCACTCTCACCCTTTTATTTATTCCAGGGACGGTAATCATTATGAGTTAAATAATAAAAATCAGCATTTAATTACACTGTGACACAAAATGAGGGTTCATCTCTCCGTAATTGATGAAACTAATTGGAAGTGAAACTTGATCACTCCCATATCAAAACCTCATACTGGGTTTTTGGCCTATAGGTCTGGTTTTTTTTTTATTCGTATTTGAAGTTGGCAACCCTGTGTATGGGAAAAATTGACTAAAACCATTTTAGGTGGGTTTTTTTTGTATACAACTATTTTTGGGTCGAGGAACTCATTTTTGACATTAGTTTTGACCTAAATCGCACGGTAGGTGGCGCTGTCATACAATTTTTCTAATTCTTGGTAGTTTCTCATCCAAAAATAGTAATAATAGTAAATTTAAAAAGGAAACGTACGAATCTGTGAAGTATCTACTAGAAGCAGTAAACTATGGAAGCCATAAATGGCGTATATGTTGCGATTTGAAAATGGTAGCTCTTCTTTGTGGACTACAAGGTGGATATACGAAGAATACGTGTTTTATATTTATGTTTGTGGAATACCAAAAACATGATTGGGAGATCAGAGAAGATTTAGTTGTTGGATCAGATAATGTAATACACATTCCCCTTGTTCCAATTGAAAAAGTCTTGCTACCTCCACTACATATCAAATTAGGTATTTTTAAAAATTTTGTTAAAGCACTTCCTGCAGATGGACCAGCTTTTATTACATTATGGTCAATATTTCCACGACTTAGTGCAAGCAAAGTAAAAGAAGGTATTACATATTTACATATACAAAATATTTTTTAAGATTTATGTAATTACTATGAGGAAGATGAGGAAGTAAACTTACCGCCTTTAAAAATGTTCAAGTTTTAGTTTTTATTACCGTTATTCTTGTATGCTTTTTCATGGCATACCATGACTAAATAATTTATATGGTTAATGTACATGACATTTGGTCTTCTTCTTGTTCATCGTAGTTATGTCAAACTATCACTTCTTTGTTTTTTGTTTACATTCTTTGTTGCACTTCTTGGAAAAGCTACTAAGTTCGCTTGCGTAGTTTGTTGGTTTTTAATAAAAATTCACTTTTAATTGATATTTAATGTGTTCCTTGTGATAATATTTTAGGAAAATGTGTGATTTGTAAGTGTAATGTATGTGAAAAGTTTATTAAAAAGTCTGAACGTTTTTGCGCGTTTGTCTCACACGTCTTTTGACATAAGTACGAAACAACGTCAAACGGTAATTTCGTGTTGTTGCCCTATTAGTTCAACCTATATAGTTAAGCCATGTGGCATACGTTTTTCAAATTGTCAGAAAATAATTCAAATTTTAACAAAAAGATTACTTTGCTTTTTTTCCTATAAAAATACGTTTACTTAATTTTTTATTACAACACTTTTCACACCTGTAAATATATATGAATAAAGGGAAATTATTGTAAAGTGAATTATCTGAGAATGAAAAAAGTTTGGATTTAATTTAGCATCTTCCTCACATTAATATAAATATTTTGCTTATCAGTATACTAGCTTAGTATTTGTAGTTTGCCGTCATACCTTATAAATTGACGAGACCCTTTTAGTACCAACTACATTAGTCGTAAAAGTTAACTGTTTGAATAGGCAACACTTTATTTGCGTTTTACAGTGGAACGAGCGATATATGACCATTTCGACAATAAAACCGATAAAATGCAAGTATTTTTACTTAAACAAACCAAAAACCTTACTTTTCCATGAAAAATTTGAAAAATTTTATGACAGCGCCACCTACAGTGCAATTTAGGTAGAAACTAATGTTAAAAATGAGTTCCTAGACCTAAAAATAGTTGTATAAAAAAATCTAAAATTGCTTTATTTGATCAAGTTTTAGTCAATTTTTCCCATACACAGGGTTGCCAACTTCAAATACGAATAAAAAAAAAACCAGACCTATAGGCCAAAAACCCAGTATGAGGTTGTGATATGGGAGTGATAAAGTTTCATTTCCAATTGGTTTCATCAATTACGTAGAATCTTGTTTTTTTTTTTTTTTTTTTTTTTTTTTTTGCCCAACGGATTATTACCCACCATATCCCGCCCGACCGGCGCGAGGGGCGCATCCGCATGACGCGCGGATTGTTCTTTCGTGCCGAGTCTTTGAAAGGCTTTGGTTTGTTAATCGTCGAGATCTAAAACTGCTCAGCTACAGAGAAAACCTCATCAGCTAAGTACAAAAGATTCCACAATTAATAAATAATTAGTTGACAGCGAAAAGTTGTTGTTAAGAATAAAGATAAGAATCAAAGGATATGAAAAAAAAAAGTTGTTGCTATGTATTCAGGATAGAAAGAATTGACTTTTTTATGCTGTATAGTGAGTCTGAGATATCAAACGTACCAGAATGAGAATTATAATCTTGACACAAACAACGAAAAGGCTCATTTAATTCAAAATTAGTTCGGCACTGTTTCAAGATAAGTGGTTTAAAATGTCTTGATATGCGGGAAGGTACATTGAAGTTCACTTCGCTCAAAATAAACCGGCTTACGATTGAACCATTTAGTAATTTAATCATGAAGACAATTCCAAGCATTTCCCTCCGACTAGAAAGGCTGTGAAGATTAATTAGTTTTAAGCGACTCGTATAAGATGGCAAATTATACAAGGGATCCCAGTGAAGATCTCTTAAGGCAAATAGTAAAAATTGTTTTTGAACTGATTCTAAACGATCCACGTGGACCTGGTAACGCGGGTTCCAAATAATAGAACCGTATTCAAGTATCGGTCTGACTAATGTAGTAAAGAGAGTTTTAGTTACATAAGGGTCGCTAAATTCTTTAGACTATCGTTTAACAAATGCTAGAACGCCTCTAGCTTTATTGACTGTTACGTTAATGTGGCAGTTGAAATTGAGTTTGTAATCCATAGTAACCCCAAGGTCAACAAAATCATACATTTGCTCAAGACTATAATTGTTAATTATATAGGAAGCTGGCTGTGAAATTCCTCTCGAAAAACGCATGTATTTACATTTCTTTAGATTAAGCGGCATATAATTTAAATCGCACCAAGTAACTAGTGTATTTAGGTCTGATTGAAGCTTATTGCTATCTTCGGGTGATGCGAATGACATGAAAAGCTTTACATCGTCGGCATACATTAACATTTTCGAAAATTCTATTACTGTAGAAATGTCATTTATAAACAACAAGAACAGAATCGGGCCCAGATGGCTTCCTTGAGGAACTCCAGAGGAGACACTAATAACATCGGATTCACAGTTTTTAAACACTACTTTTTGTGTTCTGTCACTAAGGTAAGAAGAGATCCAGCGATTGAGACCCGGCTGGAAACCCAGCTGATCTAGTTTATGAATAAGTAACGAGTGACACACTTTATCGAAAGCTTTGCTGAAATCAGTATAAATAACGTCGGTGTGCAGATTTTTTCTAAAGCCATTTGAGACATGATTTGTAAATTCAAGTAAGTTTGTAACGGTGGACTTTCCCTTACAGAACCCGTGTTGACAGTCAGAAATCAAGGCAGAGATAGGATTCGTAAGCTGATTGGTAACAATAGCTTCAAACACTTTTGGGATGGCAGACAGCTTTGCTATGCCACGATAGTTCTCAATAGAAGCCTTGCTTCCGCTTTTGTGAAGCGGTAGAAGAAACGACTCTTTCCATGCTGTTGGAAAAACACCACACTTTAGTGACAGATTGAACAAGTTGGTAAGGGGTTTGTAAATATTGTTAGCGCACTTCTTCAAGAAGCATGTAGGAATCCTATCAGGACCACATTTAGAAGATTCTTTCAAGGTTTTCAGACAAACAAGAACATCATTGGCGCATATAGTTGGACAATTAATTAAATTGTTCCCATGTAGCTCATAGGGATAATTTAGAAAGTCAGAATTGGTGACGGCAGAATAGTTAGAAGTGAAAAATTGCGCAAAGAAATTTGCAATATCTTGATTATCGCTGGATAAAATGTCTTTATATTTCATGGCTGAGGGAAATCCCACTACTTTCCGTTTAGAATTTACGAAATCATAAAATGACTTCGGATTGCGAATAATGTCTCTCTTTGTTTTAGAGATATAGGCTTTATAGCACTTTTTATTTAAGTCGATGTACCTCTTACGTAGACCAGAATACAACAAGTAGTGTTTGTTTAACCCCGATTTCTTAAATAATTTGAAAGAACGCGTTTTTCTATTTTTCAGCATCATAAGCTCTTTAGTAAACCAAGATTGCGTTGGATGATCATATGTTATTTTACGTTTAGGAACAATCTTCTCAAATAAGTTGTAAATAGTTTGATTAAAATGCAAAACGTTTGAATCGATATCGCCACACAGCTCAGGCCAAGTTAATTTAGACAGTTCTTTATTTAATTTCTTATAGTTGGCTTTTGAGAAATTAAAATCAAAGTTACTACTTGAGCAGCCTTGTGTACAATGGCCATTACTTAAGGTTTCGTGAAATATTTCCATAGAAGGGTGGTAGACGTCTTCTGGTAAAACCAGCGGATCGCCACGACTTACAGAAAATTTATTTTTATCATCGACAAAAACTAAATCTAAGACTTTGCCAAACTTGTTTGCTGTAACGTTTATTTGATTAAGACAGAGATCGGAAATTCCATCTAAAAAGTTATTGTAGCCCGGTCTAGATGGATTTGGAATAATATTTCCATCGACTATTTTCCACGATATATGAGGTAGGTTAAAATCACCCAAAACAATCATGGAGTCAGAATCTTTAGTCAAAAAGTGAACCGTTTTGAGCAAAGAGATAAGTTGTATGTACAAAGCGAGATCAGATGCTGGAGGGATGTAACAAACAAATAAGTACATGGAGACATTTGCTAGCTGAATGCGGATGCATTTGGACTCAATGGAATCAATGTTAGGTAAATCAACCTCCTCTGAAGGTATGGAGGAATGAACTGCAAGTAAAACTCCACCCCCGACCCTGTTCAAGCGATCATTTCTATAAACTTGAAATTCGTTGCAAAAAAATTCAGAGTTGAAAACATGAGGTTTTAGCCAAGTTTCAGTAAAAGCAATTACGTTATAGTTACAACAGAAAGATTTCAAATAAAGATCGGTTAATTTGGTATTCAAACCTCTGACATTTTGATAAAAGATAGTCATGGTCTTAGTACTCAGTTTTTTGGCTCAACGTTATCACGAGAGATTGTTGCTACATTTTGAACATTTCTATTTGGTCTGTATTCAAACTCCCGCACAAGAGCACCGGGGGGCCAAAAAGAACTATCCAAAAGAGCGTCGAAATCTTTTCCAGCGACATCAATTCTAAATGAAGACATATTTCTCTGATACGTGAAATTAAACTTTTTAATAGTCAAGTTACGATCTTTTACCTTAGTCGAAATATGGTACATTAAATCTTCTTCTGTAGTGTCAGGATGGAACCTAGACACAAAAATAGATTTTTTGCGAGGGACCACAACCAGCTTCCTAGCAATTGGTTCAGACTCAATTGCAATTGCAGGAGGATCCGGATTTTTTTTTAGCGGAGGACTTTGGAGGGTTCTTGGAAGTTGCTCGAACAGAAGTGCTTGGAATTGGGGACGCCAAGTCTATCAATTCAATGGCTTGCGGCAAGTTCGGCGCTAATAAAGGAGCAGGCCGATCATCCGTACGCCCGCGCTCGCCATCACGATTGCTAGAACTTTCTAATTGAAACGATTTGTCAAGATTTCCAAACGATTTAAAAATGCTTTCGTATTTTTTGAATTTTTCGGTCAGCAAAGAAAAGTCTTTGCTGATCTCGGAAAACCCGTTTCTAATATGACGAAAGACCTTACAAAGATCAATTTCCGTCGATCTACATTTTAAACAAGACCAGCGCAGACCTTTTCCATCATTAATAAGATCGGCTGTTCTACCAGTTAAGCCAGTACACTTTGCGTGGACAAGTGCATCACACAGCCAGCATGCTACAAAGCGCTCCGACTCGCTTTTTATCTGGCAATTTTCAAACGTGCACGACATTATATTATTAATAATTATGAAAAATTAAAAAATTCAAAACTATAAAATTAAAAAATTTAGTAGTTAAAAATAAAAAGCAATAAAAACAACCCTGGCAGTTTGGAAGGCAATGTACTGAGCGAACAGTTTTAAACACACTGTACTTGACGTTTAACAAACCACGCAAACAGCTGTAACGAAAAAGGAGTGAGAAAAAGAAAACCAAGTCAGCACACAACAACAATTACAATGTAAAATGTAAGCCTTTCAAAAGCAACAACAACAATATGCAAAAACACAACTCGGCACACACAAATTCAATAGAATGAATTTATAATTATTTAATTTTCAAAAATGTATCAAAAATTTACACTTTTCACAACAAGTAGTGAAGCACATTAAGTATTCAACTCATTAACTTTAATCTTAAACTTCAAAATTTTCAGATATAAGACAAATATGATTAAATTTTTAGATAAAAGCACAGAGCAAAATAAAAACACAACTACACAGCTTGACGTTTGCGATTAGAATATGCACAGTGTTATTATTGTTTGATCCATATTTTTTTGATTGAGGAATAATTATTATTATAGAGTTTTATTTTTTCGATTGGCAGTAATTATTAAACTTTGATTTTAATTATTTAAATCATCAATAATAATTTTATCTCGATTTAAATATTATTGATCGCGGATAATTATTATATGTATTTGATTTCAATCGATTTTACTCAATCATAATAATTATCTCTTGTTTTTTTTTTAATTTCTTAAGAGGTAAAATGTACCCTTATGCGAATTTTCATCAAAATGTGAGATGTTCGGATTTAAAATGTGCCTTTCATCTTATGAGAAAGCATAGTACATGCATATTTTCATACCCCTTTCCCCCCTTTTTTAAACGATTTTCCCATGATTTATGTATAGATTTAAACACTTCAGGCAAAGAGGTATATACATATAAGTTTTCGAGTCGAAATTCGTCATAGTTCAGGAGATATGACGTTTTGAGTTTTATCATGAGGATTAAAAATAAAAATCACAAGATAATAATAATAATAATGCGTGAGCGAAAATTTTGAAAATCAAAAATAATAATTATGTTTGAGGAAAATTGATAAAAATCAAAGGTAATGATTATTCTTGAAGAAAAAAGATAAAAATCGACAATAATGATAATGATTGAAGAAAAATTTATAAAAATCATGGATAATGATTACGGCTGAGGAAAATAATAAAAATCATGGATAATGATTACGGCTGAGGAAAATAATAAAAATCAAGAGATAATTATTATGATTGAGTAAAATCGATTGAAATCAAATATAATAATTATCCGCGATCAAAAATATTTAAATCGAGATAAAATTATTATTAATGATTTAAATAATTTAAATCAAAGTTTAATAATTAAATTAAGATCAAAAAATTTTACTCAAGTTTTAATGATTATCTTGGAGTAATATGGATAAAACTCAAAAAATAAAAATCATTACAGATTCACGCAGTTTATAGCATAAAATATGCAATGGTGTATTTAGAATTGTTTTGCAATGTTTAGAACATTGTGATTCGAAATAATGAAGAATAATCATTATTTTCCGTCCCTGGTTTATTCATATCTTTCTTGTTAATTTCAAATTCATTTTCGGCTTCATACCTCATTCTGTTCCTTTGCTCGGCTGGAACCTCTCGCACACTGGTATCACTACCATATTCTCGCTCCTTCTTTCCCCTTTCTAGCGCCTTGTGTTCCCGCTTTCTCGCCCCATGTGATTGTCAATCCAATTTCTTCTTTGACTTCGGTGGATTGTCCTCTGTTTTGACCTGAACGTTGCTTACACGCTTCTTAGTTTCTCTGTTCGGGCACAACACGCTATTGTGCTTAGGCCTGCCAGGACATTTCCAGCAATTATCTTGGTAACAGTTATCAACACCATGCCCCTTTTTCAAGCAGTTTGGGCAGATATATCTTCCCTCAATAAAATCCTGCCTAGCTTTCAACGACAATGCCATAATGTGAGTGGCCTGTCTCTTGCACTCTGTCTCGCTCCCGATGTTCTCGGTCTAGCCCCGTTGCTGTTTGTACTAATTCGTGGTCTTACCCTCTGTTCAGGCTTGACTATAGCAGATTCTAATCGCTTGTGGTTGTCCGATGTATTCGCTAGCGCTAATGCCTGCTTATCCAGGAATGCCAACATCTCGTCTACCTTTAGTGTATCGCTATTCCCCACGAGCTCCCACTGCCTAGCTGTCTCGCTGTCCAGCCGTTCGTGCAGCATGTGTACCATGAAGAAATCCCATTGCTCGACTGGGAGTCCTGTGCCTGTAGCTGGCGACGAACCTCATGTGTCACGTTGGACATCCGCCGCAAGTCGTTTTCTCGCACCTGCCTTTTCAACTCGGGCAAGTGCTCTCGCCCAATGAGGTAATTTTGATCATACATTTGGTTTAGACGCTCCCAGGCTTGTTGGTGGTTATTAGCCGAAAATTTCCATTGACCAAACGTCATCTTTGCCCGACCTACTAAAGAGTTGGTCAAATATAAAAACTTAAAGGCTGGATCAATTTTCTCATTATCATGTACCGCTGCCCGAAACCTTTTTCTAATTGCACCCTTTTTTTCTCCTTGTTATTTTTCCTATGCGCCAGACTACCCTTAATGTTACGTATATAATTCTGGCAAATTGCTACCCGATTGGTACCTTACAACCAAGCATCCCGCACAAGCGCCATAAATATATATGCAAATACTTATACCGCATAATTATGTACCCTGCAGTGAAACACCAAACTAGTCAGACAACATACTAGTATACAACTAAAATTTTCTGGTTGAAATCATACTAGTCAGGAAAAGTCTATTCCATACTAGTATACAGCTACAATTTTCTGGTTGAAATCATACTAGTCAGGAAAAGTCTATTCCATACTAGTATACAACTACAATTTTCTGGTTGAAATCATACTAGTCAGAAAAGTCTATTCCATACTAGTGTTCAACTACAATTTTCTGGTTGAAATCATACTAGTCAGGAAAAGTCTATTCCATCTAGTATACAACTACAATTTTCTGGTTGAAATCATACTAGTCAGGAAAAGTCTATTCCATACTAGTATTCAACTACAATTTTCATGTTCAAATTGTTCTAGTTTGAAAAAGGTCAAACTCTAATTTCCTTATATGCATTCTTTTAACTATGAAGTTATTAAAACAAAGTTTGCTTTTAGTTTTTATTTATTTTTTTAGCTATTATATGCAATTTTCAGTTGCATTGACCTTTTCAATCAAAATTTTAAAATATCCTTCCAATTCTGCTTGAACCTCGTAACGACACTGTATAAGAATATTCCTTCTAATGTGAAAATGCATCGGGAATCTTGAATTGGGAATTAGTATGCAAAACTGAACTATTTAAGTGGTTTTTTTAAGATACAAGGTTACAGCAGAAATGTATGCAACGTTTAAAGAAAATACTGAAATAACAATACCATATTTTTACAATGTAATAATGAGTTGATTTTCGTATTTTTATTATATCTACAGGTTTCGGTCCCGTTTTGGATTAGAAAGGTTCAATCTTTTTCGAACTAGTTTGATACTAGTCCCACTGGGCTGAAATTTTACTAGTTCATTTCATTCCATTTTGAACTACTATGAAACTGGTATATTTCAACTATATGCAAACTAGTAGGTATGTATATACTAGTAGATGACTGGTATGTTCTGGTCGAAATCTGACAATTGAAATGTCGTACGACATCAACATTGTAAAAATACCAGTTGTTTATATGAAAATATGATAGTTGGCTGACTAGTTGGGCTTAGTGCACATACTAGTTGTAAAGTAGTTTTCAACTAGTTGGTTGGATTGCAGGGTACATATAGCAGTGGTGGCCAGAATTAAAATATCAATGCACGGAGCATAGGCTACCTTTTGCTGCCGACGTCGATGCCATCACACGCATAGTATCAATGAAGTCGTGTGGCGAAGTTCGGGAGAGTGGCCGATAAATCTTGCTTACTTTTAACAAGTAAGCATAGCGCTGAGCTCTCTCTGGCACACATACAAGCATAATTGCGCATGTGGTCGTTTGGCCACCACTGACATATAGAACAGTCGTCGGCAAAATTGTAAGTGCGTTAGTATTGGTAAAGCGCTCTCAACGCACGAACCAGTTGATATGTTTATATATTTATGATACCGTCGCACTTTTTTATGTAAATTGCAAAATTAAAATGCAATAGTCTAATAGATCCGTTTTTTTTTCAATGAAGTAAATGTCCATAATTTCGTGGTAGTACGTTATTTCGTGGTATTTCGATTTTTTCTTTCAAACAAAAAATTTGGCGAGTTTTTTTTTAAACTGAAAATTTTATAATAAAGATTAACTTTTCGGGTGTAATAATGGATATTTTACAAATTTTTTAAAATTGAACCTATTAAATAACAATCATTATAAAGTTGGAAGCTCGGAAAATGAGCCTTTTGTAGGGAGGCCTCTTAAGGAAACTGTTAAGGAGACCAGTAGAATTTGTTAAGCCTGTAAAAATTGTATCTTTAAATTTTTTTTTTTTTGACGGTAATTTTTTTGGTTTTATTTAACATTTCTTAAACGTTTTTAATACTGTAAAACTTATTTCAATAACTTTTCATTTACATTTTATTAAATATTTAAATACCATGAAATAAGGGACACATGTTTTTTGTGATGTAGCTAATTTCGTGGTACCCACGAAATTATGGGAATATAATAGTTTATGTTTTCCTTATTTTCTTTCTCATTTCATAAGATACCCTATTATTTTAAGTATTTTAATTATTATATAAACCCCTGAGGAAGATTTTGACGTAATTTCGTGGTACACTTTTATTAACCCATTCGTTAATATTTTAATCGAAAAGCTCTGCTTGTGCTTGCTTTTGTAACGAAATAATGGCATTATAGAACTTTTGTTTATTCAATAATTTTTCATTTAATTTAAAAAAATATGCCAAGATTTATACTTTTTTGCTTTTGTTATGAATGAACAGCGATAATAAACAAAAAAAATTTGTAAGTTATGAGCAAGCTCGAGACCAGTTAACAATAATTCTAAACGAATTAATATTGTCAGTTTTTTTTTTTGGGAAAAATTGATAATTGGAGAAAAATTACAAAGAACAAATCTACAGCGATGGATAGGATTACATGTTTCAGAGTTTCCAGGCTCATCATCAGATCCCTTTTCGGACACGGATTCGAACTCGTGTCTGCACCAAAAGCCGCTGTTAGAAAATTCCAACACTAATCAATGATGCCCTGTGACGTCACAATGCACTTATCTCCACTTCAATTAATTCCCTTTTGTTTGTTTGTTCTTGCCAACAGTATACACAAAATTTCTTAAGACATGCAGTCTTTATGTTATGATGTGTGTTGGTCTTGTTGTTTGTACATATTTACATATGTACGTAAACCCGTGCTTTGGTTTCAATGTATTTTGTTGTTTGGTGCAGACACGAGTTCGAATCCGTGTCCGAAAAGGGATCTGATGATGAGCCTGGAAACTCTGAAACATGTAATCCTATCCATCGCTGTAGATTTGTTCTTTGTAATTTTTCTCCAATTATCAATTTTTCCCAAAAAACTGACAATATTAATTCGTTTAGAATTATTGTTAACTGGTCTCGAGCTTGCTCATAACTTACAAATTGTAAACAAAATAGACCGCAAAATCACACAAATACATGACCAAGCACAGGGTTACGTACTATGTAAATATGTACAAACAACAAGACCAACACACATCATAACATAAAGACTGCATGTCTTAAGAAATTTTGTGTATACTGTTGGCAAGAACAAACAAACAAAAGGGAATTAATTGAACTGGAGATAAGTGCATTGTGACGTCACAGGGCATCATTGCTTAGTGTTGGAATTTTCTAACAGCGGCTTTGGTGCAGACACGAGTTCGAATCCGTGTCCGAAAAGGGATCTGATGATGAGCCTGAAACTCTGAAACATGTAATCCTATCCATCGCTGTAGATTTGTTCTTTGTAATTTTTCTCCAATTATCAATTTTTCCCAAAAAAACTGACAATATTAATTCGTTTAGAATTATTGTTAACTGGTCTCGAGCTTGCTCATAACTTACAAATTTGTAAACAAAATAGACCGCAAAAATCCAACAACAAAATACATTGAAACCAAAGCACGGGTTTACGTACATATGTAAATATGTACAAACAACAAGACCAACACACATCATAACATAAAGACTGCATGT